>LACB01000304.1:0-33881 GCA_030142185.1 Penicillium thymicola
GACTGTGTATGGGGGACTGTGTATGGGGGACTGTGTATGGGGGACTGTGTATGGGGGACTGTGTATGGGGGACTGTGTATGGGGGACTGTGTATGGGGGCCTGTGTATGGAGGACTCAATAGAAAAAAATTAGCCACAGAAAAAAACAGTAATAAGGTTGGTGGCAAGAGTGAAAAAGAAGGGATGAAGCTCACCAGTTTGGCAAAGAAAGACGTATACCTCAAAATTTCTAAAGCCGGAAAAAAAAGGAAAGAAACAGCAGAAGGTGGATAGTCACAAAGTATTATGAATTAGATATCCACAGAAGAGTCTAGATATTAGAATAGTCTAACATTTTGAGGGTGTACCACCCGGGCCCAAGCCTGAAAGCAAAACCGTAACTCCAAAAGCAAACCAGATATTCCCAATGATATAACCCTAAAACACCGGCTGAAAGGAACAGAGACAAAAAAAAAAGCAGAAGCAAAGATCAAACAAAAACAAAACATAACAAACAAAACAAAACAAAACACAAGTTTAACAGAGAACAGCCTCAAGAGCTTCGACGTCGCCACCAGCGCTGCGCACAGCCCTCAATGCGGCTTCACTCAGCTTGCGACGTCTATCACGGGCTTCTTGCTCGCGGCGGGCCTTGGTCTTAGAGCTGCCGGAGGGAGCAACTCCGGTCAGGATCTTCTTGCTGTCGTGAGCGGTAAAGTTGACGAACGATACGCTGACAGACTTGTTTGAGCCTCGGGACGAGGAGCCAGATGCCTTGGCGGGCTTGGGAGCATTCATGCTCTGGCCGGAGAGCTTGCGGCTGTGTGTGCGGCGATGGGTGGGCTTAGAGATGGAACCATTGTGGATGTTCCTGGGTGATGTGCCGGCCTTGGGAGAGAGGGATGGTGAACGGGAGCCGTTGTGGATTTGGGAGGTGGTGAAGGAGGTGTCGAATTTTTGAGGGGTGGCGGGGAGCATATTAGATGAAGAGAATGAGTGGTCCGCCGACATGTCATAAGAGGGGTTGAATTGGATCATTAGTCCTCCTTGCATGATGTCGTTTTGGCTTCCAAGGCTTTGCGTGGTGCGGACAGGTGTGGGAGATGCGAGGTAAGAGGCCTGTTGTTGAGCGACCCGAGAAGGCATAGGGGACCACCATTGAGAATCTTGGCCTTGGAGGTCTGGAGTGAAAGGGAGAGATGAGGCATGAAGAGGGTCGGATTGCCAAGAGGAGAGTGATTGGGGGTCAGATGAGTGAGATGAAGAGAACATATCATCTGCGGAAGAAGGACTGGAGCTGGTCAAGGTGGAAGAGCTTGGGTGAGCAATATAGTGCTGTTGCTGGCGTGCTGCCATTGCGATGTTCGGCGATGGCATTGAAACTGAGGGAGATTGGTGATATAGTCTTGCGTCGTACTGAGAAGGCATCTCTGCTGAGTCTCTAGATTGGTTCATGATGTGTTCGGTGGGCATGTTTTCATGCTGAATGAGGACATCCGATGGAGGAGGCGACAGTGGCAGACGATCTTCGGAAGTGTGAAGACTGAAGTTCTGAATTTGCTGGGCCCAGGCCTCGGGATATGCCATTCTTGCTTTGGATAGGTTGGAAGAGCGCATTAAACTGGGGGAGAAACTTTGCTTGCGCAAATGAGAGCGACGCTCATTCGGGCTGCGATGGCGGATAGATTTGGGAGTGATGAGAGCACTCTGGGTAGGCTTCCGTCTAGGGGTAGCGGGAGGAGTGGATGGAGAGGTAGACAGGGCGTGGGTTGCTGTAGGGCGAGAGGGAACTTCAAAGTCGTTCAGGTTGACATCTGAGATTGCAGAGGGGTGGACGGTGTCATGGAAAGCAAAATGATCGACGGCGGCCCCGTCATTCTGCAGGGACCACTCATTACTCCAGGGTTGCGGTGATTGATGGCGTTTGGGAGTGGAGACAGTGGGTGGGAGATCGCCACAGTCACTTGATAGCGAGTCAAGTGGGAAAAGCTGATCAAAATCGGACAACGCCGAATCTTTTCCATCAGCGGCACTAGTCTCCATGTTGACGTATTGGTTGAACAAGTCATTGAACGAATGGTCGTATGGTTGGGCGAACATCTTGTCGGATTTCCGTTTGCAGCGACAATAGTAAAAGTACGAGGCGATTGTGTAGTCAGCGACTGAAGATCCAAATACTTGAATGTTATTGGACAACCAAAGATATGGTCTTGGAATAGAGCTTTGGAAAGTTTGGGAATAGTTCGGGGGGATCGACCCGGATATCCGAGAAAATGCAAAGGATGCAAATAAAGAAGGAAAGTGTTTGAATGTTTGGATGTTTGATAGATTGTCAATCAAAGAAAACACTGCAGATGATGCAAAGAAAGCAAAGCAAACAAACAGATACAAGCCCTATTTGAATGGCCGCCAGGGACACCAGCCTCAGAATTTCTAGACACATTCCAAGTGCTCTAAAGATGGACAAGGAATGCGCTATAGAGGGCCCGGTTGGCTCCTGGCTGGCCCCACCAACCACCCGAAAGAATGATTCAAGACTCTCCAAGCCAATCGTAGTTGTGGAAATCTGAATGGCTGGCCGAGCTGTCAATCTTCGCCAACGCCCAAAGAGGTTTCGTTCCGGATAGCCACCCGCGAGAATGCAACCCTCCTCCACTAAGCCAGAAACAGTGGAACAGCCATCAAATTAGTTGGTGAAGCAGGTCTGGGGAGAACTTAGGCATGTTGTGCCGACACCTTTAATTGAAGATCGACATAACCAGTACGGAGTAAGAGCACGGCCGTTGGGAAAGGAAATGGGTCGGAACGCTCTCCGAGCCGTTCAGAGTTGTCCAAGGAACCAGGACCAGCCATACAGCTGAAACAGAAGGATGATCTCCTACTAAGTTCCAAGGTTGGTACTTGCAGTGTAAGCGTCATGATAGCTTGTTATCCCATCATCAGTCGACTTGGGTGACAGTATGATCGGCCGCGCACTCTGGCTACATACTTCTTTCATTTGCTTCATCATGATTAGCCAATCGATACAACTGGAGTGGGGGTGATGTTGTCAATGGGTCAATGTCCCGTTGGTGATAGACGGTCTGGAATGTGGGTTGGAACGTAGAGGCTGGGCGGAATGTCACCCCCTTTCCCCCCCCCGGAACAATGCACAGAAGAGTTTTGGGTATTCGAGAAGGACAAAGGACAGATTTTCTTGGGAAACCCTAGTATGTATGTGTACTTCAGTGCTGGAGTGGTTGAGAAAACCTGGACCTGCAGGAGATCGACGTTCTGGGCCCTTATTCAGGTGTGTTTGCTTCAACCCCATGTTCTATATTTGGGCTGCATGAAGTTGATCAAGATAAGGCCATGTTTGAATGCAGTAAAGAACAAACCTTCTTCCTGGTATGAGATCAGGGATCTGACGCCTTCTTTCCCTTTTAGAATAATCCAACTGCCATCTAGTTGTCAAAGTGCAGTGTCCTTCCATGGTGGTGGAGCTTCCAGATATTTCTTGCATCTCAAATTATATCATTAGCCAATTTTGTTTAGGCAGATTTTTGAATCTGCCAATGGTTTGTAATGCGTTGGCAGCATGTCAATGTGTGTGCTGTTCCCTTTGACATCCATGTAGTGTTTGGGTTCAGTTCAGGTATGACAAACAAAGCGGCCAATACCCAAAAAAACAAACATAGATTTGGGCGAGACTGTAACCTGGGTTGAGAGTCATCTGGAGAATTTGAGACTGATATTTGGTATACCTGAAGTTCCGAAGGCTCAGGATCAGCCTGTCAGGCAGTTGTGGCCTTTTTCTTCAAACGGAGTCTAAGGCGCTAATGCAGAATTCAGCCAGATCGCCAGCCAAAGTGGAATTTTAAAAGAAAGACAAAAACAAACAGGGGGCATTGGAAGAGTCGTAAAAACAATACACCTTGGTGAGATTTTAGTGATGCGGCAACAGCGGGTGATTCCATTCAACAATATTTGTTAGGGTGTATGCAATCAGCAAGGACTTGATAATAAGCCATAGATACCCCCAGAATATATGTAGTCATCCAATCTCATATGTCTAGAAGGAAAGATCGCAGTGAAGATCGTGAGTGTGACACTAAAAAAAGCAACTCCCGGCTGAGACTTGGTGATCCGATATTCCCGAGGCTATTCTCAAAGGGAGATATTAGATACTCCATATCCCGTGCTTGGTCAGGGGATATAATTAGGTGAGGTGATCATGACAATGCATTGGAATAATCTAGAAAATAGTTAGTGCATCTGAGATGACTTTGTAACAAAAAAAAAAAAGAAACAAAGAAACAAAGAGCCCAATTTCCGAAAAAGGTCAAGTTCGGGCTGAGTCAGATGACGAGAAATGGGACCGGGGGCGACCGACCTCCCAGAAGGAAGGAACCCTCCTCTCTCTCTCTTTCTCTTCCTTCACTTCAGGCCACTTCAACCTGTGTCCTTACTTAAATCAACTCTCCAATACTATTACTGCGCATCTGCAGTCACCCCTTGTTTTTCTCTGCACTTGCCTCATCTACACTTTGTATCGTCGCCTTTACTCCAAAGTCGACGTGACTCAACCCAGATCTTGCCCCTCCATCACACCCCGCGAAACGTGGGCCACTCTTCTCTTCTCGATTTTTATCTCTTATCTCCGATCTTCTCCTCTTGTCGCATCTTTCTTTCGATAAGCTTTTTTTCTCTCTTCTTCTTTCGCGATACCCCGTTGCGACCCTTGCTGCTTTCGCGACATTCCTACGCCGCTTTCATTGCGTCACGCAAATCCAACTCCTCGCCTTTGCCACCTTCTTGTACCCTACATGCATCTCGACAAAACCTTTGGCATCTCCGTTACCCGTGACCGACATCAATTTATTTCGAATCACCACAGCAACCAATCTCCATCATCTTGCTCCGCACACCAGATCGGCAAGAAAGCACCCTTTTACATCTAATCACAAAACTGTCTCAGAAAATCATGTCTTCCAACATTTGTGCTGGGGACAAGTTTCCTTAAGCTTTTACACGATTCCCGTGTGCCTTCACTATGCACTTTTCACCGTGCTTTGCAGGCTTTCGATGCCCTTGCTATTCTCTTGATTCACTTTCGACTCACTGATCGCACCTTTTCCAACTCCGTTCTTCCACAGGCCCTATCTCTCTCTCCTGCCTAGGAGTGCTCGGTTACGAGCGCAGAGCCTTCCACGTCTTGATATTTTAGGCAGTTCGACAAATCACACAAAATAAACCGTCGCACCGCCAGCATGGACAAACCAATCACCGAGCAAATGAGCACCTCGACCCTCCATCGGGGCTCATGGGGCTCTGTCTCGTCAACCTTCTCCAACCTCGAAATATCTTTCTCCCACGACAGCTGCTATGGCTCAGATGAAGTTTCGGTCACATCGAATGGTTGCACCCCAGCTCAGTCAGGTGCATCGACTTCCACTACCAAACCGACTTTGAGTCCTTACTTGAAATCGATTCTCAAAAACTCAACCATTACCTTTGACTCCGATGAAGAGTCCGATTCAGAATCGGGCTATAGCTCGGATGGAATTGATTCTGAGTACGATGCACTCTCCGACGAATCTGATGAAGAGGACGACGGTGATGATTCGGACTTCTCAGTCTGGGATGAAACAAACGGGGACGTCCCCGAGACGCATGAGGATCACACAGAGTCGTTTGACGATGCCTTCATCTCCTTTGAGGAGAATTCCGTGCGTTTTAACCCGCAGGTGGAGTACATCGACAGCGTGGAAGTATCGGATGACGAAGGTCCTGATCACCAAATGACCTGCCATGAAATGATGATGCTTGCTCGCAACTCCAAAGGTACCCAAACACTTCTGGATCAACTCGAAAAAATGGACATCGCCGAGTCCAACAAGAACGAAGATTGCCACCCAGAGTTTGTTCGCAAATCTACCAACCAACCAGAAGAGTTTTCGCGTGATGCCGTGGACTTGGACCGCAACCTCTTTGTCGCTTACATTAATGGAATCCGCGGTATTGCCACCCCGAAGTATGAGACATATCTTCGAGTTCAGGTTGACCACATTCGCTTGGGTAAGGACGCTGAATTCGTGGATCCAGAGGGTGTGCCTTCATTGTATCTCGACCTAGTCTCCAACCATGTCACTGGCATCTTCTGCAATCTCCTTGCTGAAGACGAGCTCAACGAGTTGATCAGACTCCGCGCAGAAGAGCAAACCAGCAACCAACCCGATTCCACGTCATCGATCCTAGACTTGGATCACCACCAAGCCCTCTTGAACAAGATCGAGGAATTCCTGCTGGACAGACTGGCGAGTGGTCGTGTCGACATTGGTCCTGATGAACTGAGCTTCTTCGCCGGCGGCATCGTGAACGACCTCGGAACCAAAATCTTGCCTGTACAGGTCTAAGATCTACTTGCACATCGGCAAACAAATGCCACGACTTTACGATTATGACAACGTTTTCTTTCGGATTCGCCCACAATCTGGCGAGGGGCACACAATGCAACGCTCTTTAACTAGGAAAAGCTTTCAAATTTCTCACAGGTGCTTTCGGAGTTGGATTTGACAATGGTCATGTATTTTCCCGAACCGGCACTTGATATTCAAAAACAGTTTCAAAACTTTAGATGTTCCCAAGTTCATTAGCCTATTTTTCCTAGCATCGTCGTCTTGGATGACTCCGGCCATGAGTGCCCGACCTATCACTCTACTTCGCTTCCTCCCCGCTCTAAGACACACTGCCCGGGTCTCAGACAAGGCGAGTGCAGGATAAAGGGCCACCCTTCACTCAAAATACCTCCCCCTTGAAGCATAATCCTCCGGTATTATATCAGCCCATGGAGCGACTGTTCAACTTCCCACAAACCATTCCGGGTCCTCCCTGGTTCTCAACATCCGAGTCATATATATACCTGTAAGTACTTGTAAAATCCTCCAATGTACTCCGTACTGCGTGCTCATATTGTATATAGATATTCACAGTGCTATCACGGAGTATATATATATATGTATATGTATCGTATCACAACCGCTGGAACCACCGGCCCCGAGCCGGATGTTTCAGAAATCCCCCCTAACCCCTGGCACAAAATACAGTCTCTTGCATAAAGTATATTTTTTTATCGTTTTCGTATATACCTAAAAAGACCCCCAAAAAGACACGACAAAGCCGCATAAGCGGCCGACAATTCTTCCAAATACGAATGTACATTTTGTACGGCATGCCCATACGAAAGGTACAAAGGATACAAAAAGCCTAAACATCCATTTTTCCTCAATCCTCAAAATACACAATATGTAATATAGATGTGGCCAGATCGTTCTACCAGTAAGATTAGTCCCGAATAATTAATGTAGAGGTCTAAGAAGCACATTGAGTAAACACCATAGACATTGTAGTTCATTGATTTTGTACCTTTTGAATGAGCGCTCAGGGGTTATACCACGCCATTCTACTTCTAGAAATTGCCTGGCACTTGGCACGCCGAGCAAGCCCCTTCATCCGTCATATCTTAGCCAGCGAAGGGCCCAGACACTAGTGGGCGTTTCGGCCCGGGGAATTTCCCGTTTCTTTCCTTGCAGGGTAGGTAGGATGGGCTGGGCCGGGATGGACTGATTATTTTTGGACGAGTGCGCGGCTGGTGTGGTGGTGATAGTACATACTGGTGATTGTACTCCGTGTACTCCGTATTCCGTATGTTGTAGGGTCTTGCGAAGAGACAGTGTGGATACTGGTCGCTAGGTAAGGCTCAATAATAACGTCGATTACTACTATACTATCCAACAGGATGCTTTCTTTTTTTTGGTTTGTTTTCGTTCTCCAATTCTTCATGAGGTGGGACTTCATGCAGCGGGTAATTATCCACTTAGCTGCATTGAGCTCAGCGGGGTTATTGTCTGTAGTTTTATGCTAGTTTAGTTGTTAGATGATGAGTGACATAAAATAATGGATTAGGTGATGCCAAGCTCTACAGGTTACAGGTTCCATGCGTGGGAGGTATGTACTTTGTACTCCGTAGTGTCATGATGTATATCATCTATCTTCATGCAGTGAAGATCACCCCAGGGTTTCAGGGTTTGTCGTTTCGGGGTTTGGCATACAAAGACAACAAAAGCAAAAAAATTCGAATGTGTGTACTCTTTTATACTTCGTGCGCTTGGATCTATCCAATGATGCGCCTGTGCCTTTTGGGGGGGGATATGACCGTTTAAGAGTGACATATCATATTAACATGACTCGCGCATATCGAAAGGTGAAGTATCGACTCGCCGTTTTTAATTAAATTTCCTCGTTGACCACAACGACGTAACGTATCATATAAAACGACTCTTGCATATCTAAAATCGAATTGTCGACAGCCGTTTTTAATTAAATCTGTTGATCACAACGGCGTAGAGCACAGACAGCACGGGGAACAAGCTTGGAAAGGTAAAAGATACACTAAAGCATAGCATACGGAGTAGGGGGCTTTCGTTTAGACTTTTAGAACGATGCGGTGAGTATGATCTGGTCGAAACAGGCTTTTGAGTTCTCTTTCCTCTGTCTCTCGTCCTTGGTACTCAATGTCGATCATTGGAGACCGCGACTTTCCTCATCCGGAAGATATTCTGCAGCATAGTGTGTGGTGCGGGTCAACTATTGAGGAGCCAATAATAGAACTTATGTACGGTAGTGTATACAATATATCCCGTACTCTGTACTATGTTGTACGTCATCCATGTTGCATGGCTCTTAAGCGTGAAGTGTCCCACGGAGAAATAGACTGATGAGGAAGAAATCGCGGAGATATTCGGCCAATCTATCAATCCGAGTAATCAGTTTCTGTCGATCATGGCAGGATCCTTAGCTTGATTGAAGTCCCCGTACACGCTAGACTGTGGAGCCCTAAAGGATTGTCATGAAGTGTTTGACAGCTAGGGAGCAAAGTGGAGCATCTTTCTTCCCGTATGGGGTATATTGGCTCCAACGATGGAGTTCGGTGATGGGGTACGTACGTTGCTTCTAGGGCCGGGGGTCGCTAGGGGAACTGACTTTTTGTCTGATGGTGATCCCGAATCGTGCAATGGGGTCGCTGGGGTGAAAATGCAGACTGGGCCATGGGCGACAGCTTATTCGGGGAATCAGCACAGGATAAGGATGACAATATTACAAGGCTGGCTACAACGTTTAGTGTTTGGTTGTGTGATACGGGTGACTCCTGCGTGGGATGGGAATAAATTGGTACTGGGACGAGGTCCTAGGATGTTGATGCTGTACCTAGTAAGCTGGTTCTAGGGCTGAGGGGTGGGACAGATCAGAGAATATGCATGAGGATGAGATCTGATATATCACTGGATCTATAGAGCAGCCCTGCAAGGTGCAATAACAATTTGTGCGCTGTGCGCTGTACGTTTGTTCATTTCTTTTTCCGGGATTTCTGTAGGAAACTCATGATATTCTTGCATGAGGGCTATGCATGACTCGGGTCTTATTGTGATAATATCCATTGTGATCGTTAGTTACTGCTAGTGCGTGTTATGCCCTAGAGCATCTGGCAATAGTCGCTCTAACCCTATTGTTCATTGCCACATGGGCCCACATGACCCGAAGTCCTGTCATCTCCGACATTGTATGCTCAGGTGGGTACGGTGTACTCCGTACATTATTCCGTACCTTTTGTGCTTCGTACTGTATTAGGTTTTCAGATAACATACAATATATAATTCGCTCATATACGTAGACTGGAGGACCTTAGGAGTTCCTCTAAAAAAAAAAGAATATATGTTGGAGTGTGCTTCCACGGGTGGGAGGTCAGCAAAGGAATTTATTGGAGGATCCAGAGTTGATAAACAAATGGTTCAGATCAGGTACGGCCACCCGGACAGGTGTGCGGGACATCGGGGGCCACCTAAGCGGGTTCTGATTGGGGAACATTTGATATAAATTTGGGAGATTTGTCTCAGATTCTAATGTGTTCCAAGGTTTCAAATTGTGCAATATGTATACATAAAGTTTCTGGAAACTCGAAAATGGGGACCTAGCATGGCGTTTGTACGCCACAGGCTTATCCTCGTGTGCCCCTGGGACCTGTGGAACGGCTGAGGAACGTGTGGAAAAAGGATGTTATGCGCTAAGAGATGCACTACCGATTGTGCCCCGTAGTATTAGCGGGTCATCATTAAATGAGATATCTCGATATCAGGTATCATAATTACAAATAATTCCCGCACACATTTTGAAAGCCCATTTACCCTGCGCGCACCTGGGCCAACTGCTTTTTAAAAATAAATCGAGGCCAAAAAAGCAATAATTGTACCGGAATGGAATGGCGCGAAAGCCTAACTAAGTCCACCCCGCCGCCCGAATCCATGGAACGTCATTCAATGATTGGCTGCCCACAACCAATCAGGCCTGAAACGAGGTGTGAGCGGGGCACTTTAGTGTGCCGATCCCTGGAACATTGTTCTGTTTTTCTTTTCTTTTTTTCTTTTTTGGGGCGCGATTGCGATCGGTTTCTTTCCAGGGTTTTCTTTTAATAAGGGGGAAGACCGTTTTTGAGTGGTTCTTCAATAAGATATACATAGTACAGTGACTGCCTACAATCTACGGAGTACTCCGTACTCCATACTCCGTATATCTATAGGTGAATAGACTATGGCATTTAGATTAGAGGAATAACCTAAATAAGCTACAGGGGTCTTTACAATGCAACCCCAAAAGAAAACTGTAATCAGGTAAGATTGTAAGATTTTGTATACAATTGCAGCTGCTCCATAAATTATTCGGTAGTCGACCCCGAATGTTCCTAAGTATCCACTTGACTCGGATGGAATAATTACTCCTGACTCTCTCCCTCCTGGCCTTCACAAGTAATTCTCTCTTATTCTTTTGCTTCTTTCTACTTTCCCTATGCCAATGCGGTATGAGCACTGATCGCATCTCTGATTACAACGGGTAAGTTAGAAATCCACCCTTCTATTGTCACCGGGGGTCCGCCCGGCGAGGTTGCGCATGCAGTCGTACAAGCCCCCCAATTTCACCCAAGTCAGATTTCACCCGCAGAATCGTGTCAGACTGACGTTCCTGGGAGTACAGGATGATTTAGAAATTTCGATTTCTACCCAGCGCCTTCCGTCCAAATCGAGGACTGCGAAGGAACACAGAAAAAGAGGCCACCAAAGCTCTCGAGCCCTCGACCTAAATATACCTGGGGTACACAATGCAATCTACCAAAGCACCGGACTTCCTGGATACTGGGGCCGCGTCCCGTTCGCGCAGCCCCAGCGTCGTTTCTACCGATTCGCAGTTTTCTCGAGTCAATCTCATGTCTCCACCGTCCGTGACGCCGTCCCCAGCGTTCATCTCGCCATCTGCAGCCTCAGAGATCATTTCTGCTGACCAGGAGTTCAACGCCGCCGATTTCGTCGCTGAGGATGAAGAAACTGGCGTCGGCGCCACAGCGCTGGTGACCCCGGCCGCGTTATCACTCCTAAACGGATTCCTCGACAACCTCTTGTTTAATATCCTCGCTTCATCAAAGTCCACGCAGCTCGCATGCATTCGACCCGCCATGGCGGATGTATTGAAGCCGCGCTTGGCCAAGGAAGTTGTGACCTCGGCCGAGGAAGAGTTGAACGAATATATGGGCGGAGCGGACGATGAGCAGACCGAATTCCGCGGCGGCCAGCAGCCCGGCGGCGATTTTGATCTAGTACGCTCATGGAAGTTAACCCGTCTGCGATGCATGGTCTATACACGACTGGGCGACATGGAAGAGGATGACGAAGACGAGTTTATCGCACAGGATAGTCTTGGAGAGACCGGCGGAGCACCACGCAGGTTTACTAGTCATGTGGACAATATTACACCCGCAGCTTCTATTTTCCTTACCTCGATCATCGAATACATTGGCGAGCGCGCACTCGTCATTGCCGGCGAGACCGCACGGTCTCGTTTGTCGGCACAGCTCAACAATGGTGGTGATGAGTTCGGTGGACCTGGAGACGAACGAAAAAGAATCGACCGACTTGTGGTGGAAGATCTCGATATGGAGAAGTTGGCCCTGAATGCAACCTTGGGTCGCCTGTGGCGCACGTGGAGGCAGCGCAGACGTGGAACCACCCTTTCTCGAACACTATCTCGTGAATCATTCCGCCCACGTGGATACTCCCTGGCAAACAGCCGAAAGAGCAGCATTGTGACCATCGAGGAACCAGTGACTCCCAAGGAGCCTCTCCCAGTGCCGGTTCCCCCGCCTTTCGATCCTGCCACTGTCCCCTTGCCGATGAGCGATTACGACGTTCAAGAGATTGAGGTCCCCGGCTACATTGGCGATCTAGACGGAGATATACAAACCATGGAGGCCGTTGTTGCTCACAAGGTGCGACCGCGCAGTCTGATGGTATTTTCATCGCCCTCGCTTGTGCCAAAATCTCCAGGTTCAGCTAACAGCTCGCCCCTGAGTGCGTCAGCTATTGAACCCGGCAAATCAATCCGCCATGTTCGTACGAGGTCTCTACCTAACGGGCCACCCCCACCTGAGTCCGCCGAGGAGGAGCCAGAGTCGCCAACAGACCACCCGTCACCTACCGCATCGGAGAAGAAGCACCTGGAGACTATGTACGAGGATGATGAATCGGCAGAATATGTGGATGCAGCTGAAACTACCCCTGACATTGCTGTCACGCCAGAGCACGAAGAGGCGCCATCATTCGAACCTGCAGCAGAAGCTTCTGAAAATACGAGAATGTCGATCTTGCATGAAGAAGAAGAGGAGGCGCCTCCTGCAGTCGGCGAGACGATTGCATCCTTGCGCGCTATATCACAAGATGAAGATGCTATGACTGATCAATCCAATAGTGCTCGCGTCTCTCTCGTATCCTTGGGCGATCGGTCGAATCAGAAAGACCCAGAAGTGATTGAGGGCACTGGGTTAGGTGAAAAGCCTAAATTGACTTCGAGGATACACCGACCAAAACGCCAATCCCCTAGGGATGCCAGTCTACTGAATGCAGGGTCGATCTCTGACCAAACTAGCGACTCTGAAATGCAAGCCGTTGTGGAGAGCCAGCCTTCAATGCAAGGGGTTGAGGCCACGCCGGCTCCACCCGCATCCCCCCTCGAGGCTATCATATCTTGTATCGATCACGATGCGACCGATAATCAGAATAACATGAGCATCACCCCGTCGTCTCGGCCATCAGAGGAATGCACTGAAACAGCAAAGTCTTCAAAATATCTCCCCGTCGACATCCCTCGCCCAACTTCTAGTTCAGGTAATTCGCAGCGATCGAAAACTCGCCCTAGACCTGCCCCGTTGGAGGTCACAAGCAGCAATCGAACCTCTTCCGCATCCGCCTCGGCAGTTGAACGAGCGGCTGTTCAGCGCATGTCCCGGCCATCGATGTCTTCATCTATCATCAGCAAAACACGTCGGTCTGGGAGCTTCGGCAGTGCTCGCGAGAATACGCGTCCAGTGACTGCCGGCTCCACCACATCGCAGGTGTCCAACAAGTTGAAGGGTATCATGAGTCGACCACAGGGCGAATCTGGTTCGCCCCGCATGCGCAGCTCGTCTGAAACAAGCCGCGCATCTGGCGGGAGCGTAGACTCTGTAGACAACGAAATCGCCGATCTGGACAAGTTGATCAACAGTGATGAAACTATCCATTACACCCTCACTCCTCGAAGTGTCAGGGAAATGACATTCCCTGACATGACCAATCGATCAGTTCCCCGATCAGAGACGGCAGGCGTCTCCGATCTGGCTGATTTCCTAAATACCACTGCACCACCAGGCGAAGATAAACACCGCCCTCACCCTTCGGTTTCCTCAAGGACAACTGGAGAGACGTCTCCAATCTCCCACACCAAATCCATTGAGTCACCCAAGCACATCCCACTTACTACGCGCTTGACCAACATGTCATCAACTTCGAGGTCGAGCAAGATGGGGCAGGCGCGGGACGCGCGAGTCGCGCCCTCGGATTCGACACGCGACTTTGCGGAATTCATGAAATCGACTGGCCCTGCTGGTGGGCCATCCGAGTCTAAGACCTCCCTCTCTGCCGAGAGCGCGCAGCCTGCTCGCCCTCCATCAACTCTTTCCACTGCCTCCCGTGGAAACCGACCTAAGCTTCAAGCTCGGTCTGCTGAGACGAGAGGATCTCAGACTTCGGACCTCATCGACTTCATCCGCGAGGGACCTCCTATGCCTGGAGGTGCTCACCGGATTCCTCGAGCAGTTGCACCTTTCCGCAATACCATTGATTCGGATGATCTTCAGCTGGATAACACCACCAGGTCTTTCGTCAGCACCGGCAATGGATCAACGCCCAATAAATCCTTGACATCTCTTGGTTCGCGGTCCGGGTTGCTGGATTCTAACAGAAACAAGGCTACGGCATCGGGAAGCGCCACGGAGTTCGACGAGCCCCAGCCTGTTCGGAAGCAACGCCGTGCTCCAGATCCCTACGCCATCGACGACGATGACGACGACGCGCTTCTAGAAGAGCTTCTGGAAAAGGAAGCGAACCCCAAGCCCAGGCGCGAAGAGGAGAGCCTGATGGATTTCCTGCGCAGCGCTCCTCCCCCTCCCCCCTCCGAACAACCCCCACAGCCATTTGCAGTTAGTACTCCTGCGTCAAATGATCTCTCCGGTGCGTCGGGCATGAAGGCCCGCCTGCTCCGTACTTCTCAAAACTCCTTGCGGACACAAAACGCCCCCACCAATGTCCAATCCAACTACTCTGCCAAGGTTGGCCAGGAGCGCAACAATGGCACCATGTCTTCCATCTCAAACCGCCAGACCGACATGGGTGATTTGGCGGATTTCCTTCGAAATACAGGTCCTCCTCCGGGTTCTACTCGGCCTCCATCAACGCAAATGGGATCTAAGCCGAAGGACAGTGGCTTCTCCCGTTTCTTCACACGCCGAAAGAAGGTCGAGGCTTAATGGGCTGAAAATAACCTGACGACATTCTCGACTAATGTCTTGCTTTGCTGAGCGTTCCAATTCATCTAACGATCTACATATCATGTCCATCGCTTTGGTCTTTCTTGTTTGTGCAACAGCACACTGCCTTCTTTATCATTATTTTTCCTTACTATGTTCACATAGAGTCATGTTTCTCTTTTCTTTTTGTTTACTGTGGCTACGACCAGGTGGCTTTTTCCTATTCTCTCTTGCGCTTTCATGCGCCACTTTACTGTCTACCATTATGTGTGGCATTGAACGATTAATACGGACTTCGGGGTTTTCTATTTTGTCTCTTTGGTGAGCTTTGATTGCTTTCGTGGATTTCGAGATACCATGCCAATACTCGGGCTATTTTCATCGCCCTGACATTCACAAACCATTTCATTCTTCTGTGAACATCATACATCCAATACATCCGATACATTGTAAGAAATCAGCCGATGTAAATATTAAAATATTAGACTGCAGCAATATTCGCTGTGTGATACAATAAACTGTCAAAGTATAGATCTTAGCCCGTAACACCGGAACAAAGTTAATCCCGCACTCCCCTTACCAGGTGTCATCAACAGCAGCAAGCATCCGTGTTTACAACCGCCAATTCAACGCCGCAACAATGGGCACCTCACCAATCACTCTGAGGGCCATCCTTGGCTTCCTCTTTGTTTTCGTTCAGCTCGCCAGTGCCCTAAAATTCGACCTCGTCGCCACCTCCGGCGGCGGCAAGAACGAGCGATGCATTCGCAACTTCGTCTCGAAGGACCAGCTCGTTGTTGTCACTGCCATCGTTGGTGGTACGAAGGGTGATGGCCAGAAGGTCAATATTCATGTATGTGGGATTATTTCTGGATGTGGATGGGATTTCGTCCTGAGTCTGCTGGGACTTGGATGCCAACCCGCCGACTTGTGAACCACGACTAAATTCTTTTCTCCCGTATAGATCAAGGATGCGATAGGCAATGACCACGGTCGTCCTAAGGATGTCATCGGCGAGACGCGTCAAATTTTCACTTCCTCCGCAGACACGGCCTTCGATGTCTGTTTCGAGAACCTACTTGTCGGCCACAGTAAGTGGTAGTCCCCTCGAACAACGCGAACGATCCACCGGGGGAAAACGCCGGAGTCAAAGAGGGAAAGTCATACTAAAACGATACCACCACGTCAGATACCATCCAGAACCCCTCTCGCCCCATTGAGCTTGATGTCGACATTGGCGCCGACGCCCGCGACTGGAACAGCATCCAGTCGCAGGAGAAGCTCAAGCCCGTCGAGACAGACCTCCGCCGCATCGAAGAGATGGTTGCTGATATTGTTACCGAGATGGAGTACCTGCGTGCTCGTGAGCAGCGTTTGCGTGATACCAATGAGAGCACCAATGAGCGTGTGAAGTGGTTCGCTTTCGGGACCATGGGTATGCTTATCGGGCTTGGTGCTTGGCAGGTTGTTTACCTGAGGGCTTACTTTAGGTACGTCGAATTGTGGTCGTGGTGGAAGGTGGAATTGGTTACTGACTATTCGGTTCTTGCAGATCTAAGCACCTTATTTAGATTTACTAGTCCATGGAATGGTTGCATCTTTGATGGTTCTTTTTTTTTTTGGTTTTGCAGCGGTTGCATTGCAAATCCTTTTGCTCTAATGTCGAGTGGCATTCTGTTCAACAGTCATGATCTCAATGATATAAAATGTACACCATGCTTTCCGCAGCCTGGCGTTAATAATATTTTCCGTTTCTTGCATGTGATATCTTGGGGATGGTTGGTTAGCTATAGTATACTTTACAGGGCTTTTTTTGGACCAATGAGGTATTACCCGGGTATTCATGAATGGGTCAACATCTACCCATGCTGGTAAAGTATTGTCTACATAGTAAACACCTTGTAGGTAGTCCTAGAAGGAGCTTTACATGTTTATGTTAGGTCAATGTATACATCTAGATCGGCATCTTGCAGAGGGATTCTGAGTTTGATGAGACAAAAACAACAGACGGGCCAATACAGCAAACGAAAGTGAGCCAGTTTTTAAGCCCCCAAAGGCACCAATGGACACATAGAACCTATAGAACTGCGTTGTATCGAGAAGTGTGTAATCCACGGCCTCTCAGTGGAATGTTTAGTGTTGCAAACAGAACAAACATCGGGCACTACAGGAGCTTTTCGGTTCCCCGGGCTATTACACCGGATGATGTCAAAGCCGAGCATCAACGCCAATTCCTCATCCCTAGAGAAAAGAAAGTCCCAACTCTCTCTCTCCCTCTATAGGATACTGTACAGCAGGATGTCGGCCCCACGTATACTCCATCGCCTCGCGCGACCAGTGCCATCGTCCCTAAGCACAATCACAAGACTAAACCGCCAATTCGGCGCAGCAGCTCAACGCCTCAAAGATGGCGACGATGCTGCCCCAGAGGTAAAGGCGCACCGCGCAAACCAAGCCAACAAGGCCCCGAACCAATTCATTCCAAACACAACCTCTACCATGACAAATGACTTCATCAATGTCGGACAGAAGCCGCCGCCACCGGAGATGCTGAACTCGGTCGACCCCAACTACAGACCGTCTGATCCGTACCCCGGAAGGATTGAACATCTCACCGGTGGTCGTCAGGATAACGGAGCGCAGAAGCCCGAGCTTGGTGTTGGTGAGATGGAGGGTATTACGTTTAAGGTTGAGCCTTTGAAGAGAGTCGGGGAGGAGCTTGCCACGAAGAGGGCACGTCTGCTATGTTCGTACCCGGTTCCCATGCATCCTTCCACCTCGGCCCCAATGTTAAAGCCGAACATCCGGTGCATCAATATGACAAGAACGATTCAAGCTAACCAACTCCATCCCAGACCAAAGCCGCAAGCGCGGAATCCTGGAGTCAGACCTGCTCCTCTCGACCTTCGCAGATGTCTACCTGGGCAAGATGAACTACGACCAGCTCGTGGAGTACGACAGCTTCCTCGACGAGAACGACTGGGACATCTACTACTGGGCGACGCAGGACCCGCCAGAGGAAATCTCACCCTCCGCTCCTAAGGAGGATACCATCACTGAGACTTGGAAGGAGACCGGTGCCAAGAGCGGTGAATGGGCCCAGACCATTGGCGCTTTCAGAGCGGCTTATCGGCCTGTTCCGTCGCGCTGGCAGAGTTCTGAGGTTCTCAAGCTACTCAGAGAGCATGTTCGCGATAAAAGTGCTACTGGCTTTGAGAAGGCCAAGAATAAGAAGACTGGCGGTGGTGGCTTGGGGAGAATGCCTGATGTTCAGGTGTTTAACTCGTAAGGTCCTTTTGGAAGAGATTGGACTCGGGAAATTTGTCGATTTCAAAACTGTACTATAGTTGTCATAGTGGTCATATTGTCCATAGTAGAAGGCGTGTATTAAGAATGTTGTATATTTGATGATACTGGAACCAACGAGTGCAGATTTCAAATTTTAGGATAGACAGTAAAGCAATTCTTATTTTCGAATATAACAGAGAAAACTTGAACGCAAACCGACTTTCAATTCTTCATCTCTACATCGTAGTTGAGGCCCGGAGCTCTGTATAGATGCAAGTCATGTGACCGCTTCGCTTAGTATTAGGGCTCCACGGAACCACACAAGGAGAGCAGCGAAGCGGCTTAGGGCTTGAGCGGGCACGTCTGCCTCCCATCTCGATTTTACCTCACCCCCCAGAGTCAACGACAATCTCCGCCCATCCCTCTCTCTCCTTCATTGTCTCATTCCCATCATGGCTGAGCAGCTGGTTCTTCGCGGCACCCTTGAGGGCCACAATGGCTGGGTTACTTCCCTTGCCACCTCCCTGGAGAAGTAAGAACGACCTGTCCCGATCAGAGGATTGAATTTTTGAAGGGACAAAATTCTGACTTGAATTCTTGATGATAGCCCCAACATGCTGCTGTCCGCATCCCGCGACAAGACCCTGATCATCTGGAACCTTACCCGTGATGAGCAGGCCTACGGTTACCCCAAGCGCAGCCTCGAGGGTCACTCGCACATCGTCTCTGACTGTGTACGTTTTTCTTCTCCCGAATGAACCACACCCACAAACCATTGGATGCGACAGATGGATTTGGATGGCGCATTTCGCAAAAAAAAAAAAAAGATGGAATGGTTTTGGCTGACCGATGGTCTTGTCTGCGTTATAGGTGATCTCCTCCGACGGTGCCTACGCTCTGTCCGCCTCGTGGGATAAGTCTCTCCGTCTCTGGGAGCTCTCCACCGGTAACACCACCCGCACTTTCGTCGGCCACACCAACGATGTTCTGTCCGTCTCGTTCTCCGCCGACAACCGTCAGATCGTCTCCGGTTCCCGTGACCGCTCTATCAAGCTGTGGAACACCCTCGGTGACTGCAAGTTCACCATCACCGACAAGGGCCACACCGAGTGGGTTTCCTGCGTTCGCTTCAGCCCCAACCCCCAGAACCCCGTCATTGTCTCCGCTGGCTGGGACAAGCTCGTCAAGGTACGCTATCGATCCCGAATTTCCCTGCAGAATTTCCTTCCCGCCTTGCTTTGCCCGCGTGATGTTTGCATAAACGTATTTGCTACTTCAGAGCCCTTCGGGGCCATGAGACAATTTCTCACCCATTTTGCCTGATGGGCACAGCAACAATTTTTTTGTTTTATTTTATTGAACGAGAGAAGGATTGGAAAAAAAAATTTTCCTTGACACTTGACATTCTTTATGAGGGTATCGACGCTAACATTTGATCCGCGTCTAGGTTTGGGAGCTCGCTTCCTGCCGTCTCCAGACCGACCACATCGGTCACACCGGATACATCAACACCGTCACCATCTCCCCCGACGGATCCCTCTGCGCCTCCGGTGGCAAGGACGGTACCACCATGCTCTGGGACCTTAACGAGTCCAAGCACCTCTACTCCCTCTCCGCTGGCGATGAGATCCACGCTCTCGTCTTCTCCCCCAACCGCTACTGGCTGTGCGCTGCCACCAGCAGCTCCATCACCATCTTCGACCTCGAGAAGAAGAGCAAGGTTGATGAGCTCAAGCCTGAGTTCGTTGAGAAGGGCAAGAAGAGCCGTGACCCCGAGTGCATCAGCTTGGCCTGGTCCGCTGACGGCCAGACCCTGTTCGCCGGTTACACCGACAACAAGATCCGTGCCTGGGGTGTTATGTCGCGCGCATAGATTTGAGTTGTTGTATCGGAGCTTGAGGAGCCTCTTTTTGATCTATTGACAAGGGAATTGAAAAAAAGTTCAAAAGATATGGCCAGAAGAGCATTGGTTTGGGATGTATGAGCCACGAGCAATGAAGCACTTCTCGCCGGGACTGAGTCGTCCCCGGCCTGGAGGTTTTCTGACATGTCTTAGCCTACTTGATCCGCATGGAAAATGTATGGAATCTTGTACAAGACGTGTGATGTTCTAATACCAGTTAAGGCATCAAAATGTTTCCTATTTTTCTTATTGAAAATCTCTTGTAAAGTCGTCGTATCCGTATGTCTTTTTCATGTTATGTACATATGTATATATATATGTCTTCTCATTCATCCTCCCTGCCAACTCATGTGGGACAACGCCACGGTAGCCGCCGGATGTACATCTTCGGCCAGCGTCAAATGATATACAAGAAAGGGTTGAGATTTCTATTTTCAACGTTGGTAATATATAATGTACATCAGGCTGAACAGAGAGGTCTTCACGGATCTACCGATTATTTCTTTCCAAGTCTCTTCAAGGCCTCCTTGGCCATCATACTGCCTTCCTCGTATCCAATCCCGTCAGCCAATGCCTTAGCCTCGGTATACCGCTGCTTAGCGACCACCGGCTTCTTTTGTAGCTCAGCCAGCTCGCCCAGGTTATATGTCGCAACCACACAAGTAATGTCACACTCCTCGTCACGTATCGGGGGTTCAATATGCGCCGCAAGCTCAATGGCCTTCTCCGCCCATTTCCGGGCAGCCTCAACAGTCTGCTCCGCTGTAACAGGTTGTTGCGGTTGAGATTTGGCGGGCAGTTGAACCTGGCCAACCAGAGCGGTAGCAACATCGTTCAGTAGCACTACCTGTTTGCAAGAAATCGAGGTTCCTTCAGCGGCGCGAATTAAATCCAACGCACGCATATACAGCGGCATGGCCAACTCATACCGCTCCTTGGCGGTATATGTAGCGGCAAGCTCAGCCAACGCTGTCGCGATTTCAGTGAGGTTCAGCCATGCCTCGCCATCTGAACCCTCGCCATTGCTAGAACTTCCAACAGGAAGTCCAAGCCTCTGGCGACGGTGCATTTCCTTCAGACAGATCTCCACAGCAGCGACCTGTGCAGCCTCCGCTTTCTTCTCGTCCTGTATATACTCGCTAGAATAAAGTTCGCCAAGCTTCATCGCAATTCCGACGACCTTCTTGAGCGCTTTATCTCGCTGGCGAACCTCGTACTGCGCCATTGCTTTCAGATCCTCCTCGGTTTCTTTAATCGCTTCGGTGTCAACGTGAACATTGGCCGGGGTCTTCTGCACCTGCGCCTGCGCTTGCTTCACCTTCTCAGCTGCTGCGGCAGCGTTGCCTGCTGTAACTTCCTCTACCCAGGCTAGAGTCTCGTTCTTCGTTCGCTCCAACACATCAATCGCCGGCTTCATAAGTCCAGCCTTCTCTAGCATCATAGAAACCTGCAGCTTGATTCCAAGTATCTCATCCGAGTATGGGTGTATGCCCATCTCAAATGCTATATGTAGCGCCTCTCTGTACGCCTTCATCGCCTTGGCTGGGTTGAGATCGATCTCGGTGTAATAGATCGCCGTGCGGAGAGCGTCAGCCACCGGTGGTGGGAATTTGTGGTACTGTGGCCCGACCCGTGTCAATTCCACGTAGGAGATGTAGGCGAAAATAAATGCTCCGCCGACAACGGAGAAGATTGCTAGAGGCATGAGAACCGGGTTCTTGCGCCAAATTCCTTTAGATGCTTCGCGGTATTTGCGCCCGATTTTCTGCATGATCGTGAGGTGCCGCGTGCCGGATATGTAGGGGCTTGCGAGTGGTTTGCCATTGTTGATTCGGGGTTGGAGTGTTGGTCGGGTGGTACTGTTGATGTGTATTGAGCGGGCGAGACTCTTTGGTTGTTGATGTAGAAGTTTTGCGGCATGCACGCTTGTGCGCCGTGATGCTGCGCGGAACATTGGGAGTGTGTGGGTGGGTATTCGATGGAGATTTGAAGTTTTAGTTCTGATTGAGCGGGTGATTGTCTAAAACAACCTGGGAAATCGGCGTAGATAAAGGGGAGGGAGAGGGAGAGGGTATATGGTGAGTTGATGAAGAGCCCGCCCTCGGTTTTTAGGTGGTCCAAGCTCCGCTCCGCCATATGACGTCGCCCGCTGGAGTATGCACTCACTTTCTTGCCCATTCTATCCGGAAAATGAACTGCTTTGATCCAGCATTGATTTTGGAGACCTGGCTATTGAATCACTGATAATGTGTGGACGATACGCTTTGGGCGTGGTATGTTACGGCTCCTGTGTCTAGACTGTCCGCCAGCTGACGATCCCAAGCGCTTGGCGTACATCCAACAACGGATGCAAGAGCAAGGCATGCAAGTGGATGAAGCACCAGACGACGATGCAGTCAGAGAGACATTCAACTTTGCACCGGGCAACTTCGGTGCTGTCTATCGCGCCGAGATCACTGACAAAGAGAGCTACAATGCCCAGCAAGATGCTGATAGTGAGCACCAAACCCAAGATTTAGAAAAGGGAAAAGACAACACGGTTATCAAATACAAGCTCCAGAGCATGAAATGGGGTCTCATCCCATTCTGGACGAAGCGCCAGCCGGATTACGGGTCCATGATGCGCACAATCAACTGTCGCGATGACTCGTTGATCGAAGATTCGGGGATGTGGACTACCATGAAGCGACGAAAGAGGTGCATTGTCGTCTGTCAGGGCTTTTACGAGTGGCTGAAGAAGGGGCCTGGAGGCAAAGAAAAGGTTCCGCACTTTGTCCGGCGCAAAGACGGGGAGCTGATGTGCTTCGCTGGATTGTGGGACTGTGTTTCCTATGAAGGCATGTCTAGGCTTTTCTGATATAAAGCGTTGATGGGGCTGACGATTGCTTTGCACAGGTTCTGACGAGAAGCTCTACACGTACACCGTGATCACGACGTCTTCTAATTCCTACCTGAAGTTCCTGCATGAACGTATGCCTGTCATACTGGACTCCGGGGGCGAGGCGATGAATAAATGGCTGGATCCCAGTCAAAAGACCTGGTCGAAGGACCTCCAATCACTTCTCAAACCCTATGAGGGCGAACTGGAGTGCTATCCTGTTCCCAAGGAAGTTGGGAAAGTCGGAAATAATTCCCCGAACTTCATTGTTCCCGTCGACAGCAAGGAAAATAAGAGCAACATCGCAAACTTCTTCGCTAATACAAAAACAAAGGAGAACCTAGAGCCTTCGCCAAAGAAGGAGGTTGTGTCGCCGAAAGTGAAAATGGTTAAAGACGACGACCGCCCTACTAAGGATTCGGAATGGAGCGAGGACAATGCCCCAAAGCCGGTGTCAGCTGTTAAAAGGGAGCATAGTCCAGAAACTTTTAGACCTGTGGAGGAAAGCAAGAAGCAAAAGATCAATTCAAATCTAACGGGGGTGTCGCCGCAAAAGAAGAAGTTGCGTAGTGCTACCCATAATAGCCCTATGAAGGAGTCCAGTGGGACGAAGGGAGGAGATGGATCGCAGCGAATTACTAGTTTCTTTAAGAAGTGATGATACATGCAATGAAGCAAATGAAACTTGCTTTCTATCTGGTCGGCGATATTTTTGACCGATATATATATATTTTTCTTTCTCCCAAAGCTTGCCAAAGCAGATATGAGAACATGACCGAACAATGCTCAGTAGGTGACACACTCCTATTTAATGCATCGACGGAGCCCAGCCCCATAAAGCAGAAAATCAAATTGACATACAAGGTATGTTTAGTTGGAAACAGTCCAGGAGCAAGAAGATTGTTGTTAAAGACTGGGAAAAAAAGCTCAATAGCAACCAGATGCGAATTGGAAAAAGAAAAAGAAGAAAAAGAAAATAGAGCTTTGAGTGGATTGGTAGGTGTTGGTACATATTTTACATAGGATCCTGTGGGCGATGTGGCCCATTTTTGAAGATATCACTTCTCAAGCTCTCGTAGCTTCTGAACCAGCTTTTCTCTGAGGAAAGGACTCAACCCGAAACTATACAAATGGATCAACATCAAATACCAGCATGGCAGAGTATCTAAGAAGGGAATACTTACATTCCATCTCGGGTCAGGATACGATAGGTACCTGCTAAGTATCAGCTTGACCTGTTGAGTCTCATATAGTCGGAAAACATACCACTTGGCTGATAATTACCATTGTCTCCGACGAACTGACCATTGGCATCTACCTCAAGACTTCCGAACATATCCTCGGGCCTGAAGGGCATTAGTATACGTCTCTTTGGGATAAAACGTGCTTGTGAAACATAGGTAAACCCTTACCAAGCAATCCGCCCATAGTCAGGTGGCCGTCTGCTGTCGGAGACATGAATCCAACCACCACGTCCACCTGAGCCTGCACCACCTTGACCACTAGCGCCACTGGCCGAGTCGGCTCCACGACGTCTCCCGCGTTGGCCGGTTAATAACACGCCGCCCGAGTTCAGATTCGCTCCAGCTACAGACACCATGACCTGCGCTTGGGACTTGGCATCAGGATCTTCATGGGCATATTTTGAGCATACTTCTTGCACTATATTCAAGAATTTTGGGTTCTCTTTGAAGGTGTCTGTTGTTGGTGGCAGTTGAGTCGTGAGCCCGATAGCCAGGTCTGGGTTGACTGGCTCCGTGCGTAATAGTGACAAGATGTGGGCTCCACTTGCTGGTCCATCATTTGGAAACACATACTAGTAAGAATTTAGCTTCAATGAGGGCTCTGTAAGGTGCAACAATCGCATACGATGTGCGGAGACCCTTCCAATGTCGAGACGCAACGGAATTGAGTCCATTTGGGAATAATCTGGGCCCGTCGGCCAAATACTCTTGCTGCAAACATCGCAAGTAGATATAACAGGGTACTTTGCAGTGAATAATGGAGCAAGGAGCTTTGGATGTAGTAGGTTAGCTATGATCAAATTCGCGAGAGATGGATCATAGCTCGATGGAAATGGCAGGCGGTTGCAAAGGCGGTGAAAATATGTCAGAAGAAAAGTGGACCTGTTGCTGATTGATGCCATATTTATTAGGCAGAAAATACGTGTACGGGATTAACTTTCCCCGGGGCCGTGACAACGGGCAGTCCTGGAGGAAATTGTCGGTTTTAGATACAGTTCAGAGGTATGTTGTATTGTGTACAAGAAATACTATGAGGGGTGCCGCCATTGTTATATTGCCATTGCTGAAATTCCTCGTTGTCAAGAATCCAGCGATACGAGTCTTTGAGACGCCCGCCCTTGGCCTGCTCAATCCCAGTCTTGTCATCCTGAGGATCCGTCACTCGTAGGTCTTGGAGGCACGATTCATTTAGTGATTTTTCAGTTATTAATTTGCTTCATTAGAGCCATGCCTTGCAACTTACAGAAATTTACAGAGACCTCACCGTGATTTTCTCCTATTTGGAAACCAGAATTTGAGCTTTTGAAGGATATTGCAGATGCCATGATAAAGTAGGTCTGCTTTGGCAGCGGCAGGTTGTCAGCACGCGATGGAGTCGCCAGTAACCCTGTGGTTCCAAGCAGAGTCTAGGGCCTAATATTTATACCGCTGCAACGACAATCGGACGTTCCGATTGTCCCTATGATCTTTTGGCCTACAACAGCTGTAGGATTTATATAACTAACTATCCTGGTAAAACCGTCTGGACAAGGCTCAGTCTGCTAGTAAACAAGCAAACACGTATATATGGGATGATGCTCCAACAAAATTACTAAAACCTACATTTATTCTTAATTTCTTTTAATTCACATTGAACAAACATCATGCCTTTCTTCGTGATCGTAATCGCTGAGCTAGGGGCACTTGTCGTTCCCTTGACAGCAGCATTTATTGTTTCCAATTCCCTTTACCCAACTTGTTCTACATCACTGTCACACTACTGCGTTATAGGTATTTAATAATTGCTTCGTCTCTCCCTGCCAATTCCCGGCCTCCGTGGCCACTACCCTAGCCGTCTTGCCATCCCTCGTCTTCATCCCGCGGACGAAGTTAGGGTGTTTTATCACTGCCTGTAATAATCCAGTATCACCCAGCTCTGCCGCATAGTGGACGGCAGCCCATGCGTCTTGGCCAACCATGTCTCCAACATCTTGCAGTGTCAGCAGCACCGTCGCACAGCCGACATTAGTATGCCGCAGTGCCTCGATCAGTGCTGTATTTCCCGCGAGGTTCTTATTCCGGACGATATCTTTTGCGTTGCCTGAAAGCCGTTGTAAAGTCTGGAATGAGTCCACCTCCCCCTGCATACAAGCTTGATGGAAGAGACTATTGCCAGCGTTATCAGACAAGTCCAGTCTTGCGCCATGTTTGATAAAGATCTTCAAACACTCGGTATCATCCAAAAAGTCAAAGATAGGTGGTCTTCCATCCTCATCCTGCGCATCAATTATAAGCTCGGTCCCATTCTGATTGCAAAGCAGCCCTAACGTCTCTCTCCTTAGTTCAGCCCTGTCAGAGAGTCTTGCATAGTGCAGGGCAACCTGTTGGTTCTCCTGTCGAATATTCCTATCGGCCCCGGCATCCAGGAGTAGTTTCACGCAGCTAACCCGACAGCCCTGCGAGGCCATTATAAGCGGTGTTTCACCCCAAATATTGGCCTGGTTAATGCTGAGCTGATCTGGATGGTGTTTAGGGATTTCCAGCGCATAGCCTAGACTCTCGCACGCATTTGACTCAACTGCCGCATGAGTGATACTGAAACTTATATTTGACTGGATGAACGGATCCGTGCCGTTTTGTACAAGAAACTTCATTTTCTGGGCCTGCCCGGTCGCGCTGGCCCAGCGAAGCGGTGTCCAGTGGAACTTGCGATCTTTTTGGTCGGTGAGATTATGAATCACTCTGTTTGTGCTGTAGGTTTCGGCCGTAGAGACCCGGTATTTCTCGATAATTGACACGTATAACGGGGATCGGCGGTGATATTTCGTTTTCTAGGCCGCCCATTTTGTGTCTGGGGGCGCGTTGTTTGCGTTGTCAGCAAAGTCTATTATTTGTTGGAGAGTAGGCCGTTCCGGGTCGGAGTGTTTATACAGATCAAGAACGGCGTTGTGAATGGGGGTGAATTCGTAATCATCGATGTAATCATCTTCTCTGGAAAAGACCTCGACAATGTCCTTCTCGACTTGCGTGGCGTCTGCCCCAATAGACTTAAGGAATGCGAGATTAACAGGTTTCCTAAAAAATTTAGCTTGGAGCGCATGGCACAGCCGCTCAATGGACTACTGGTGATGGAAATAGTAGATACCTGGTTCCTAAATCGGACACGGCAGGGTCAGCTCCGAGCTCAAGCAGATATTGGACGGTCTCTAGCTGTCGTGCGTATGCAGCAGTCTAAACAACAAGGCACGGTTAGCGTTGGTTAACATCACAGAGAACGCCATTGACATACGTGCAAAAGCGACCAGCCGTCTGTCGCCGTATCCCAAAGTGTCGCCTCGCCTAATTGAATGGCCGCCTTTAACTTCCCCAGATTCCCATGCTTGACGTACCGCATCGCGTTGGATCCCTCGGGGACCATGCGATAGGTATTCATGCGGTACCGAATTTTGATACTGTTTGATGATATTAGATGTAACATGGCCCTCTTAAAGGACGAAATGGGGATAGAATTCTGTATAGCCGCTCCTTTGCAGGTAGGATCGGAGCACTCGAGCTTCGGCTGGCTATCCTGGCGAAATATTCGGGCGCTGAACCCGATCTTTGGTTCCGTGGCCCCCTATTCATGACACTTGCAGTAGCAATTATGTTTACATGCACGACGAATAACGAGTGGCCCAGATTTTGCACTGATAGCAGATCCTAGGTCGCTTGGCTGAGAGTTAACGCTGCGTCTTCGGTGGTCTTAGGAGAGTGTTATTGAAGTATCGCTGGAGGTCGAGGAGGCTACGGAAGCCTTTTTAAAAAACGAAGAGTCGACCGCTTATTTTGCGCCACTAAAAGAAACTGCCTCGCTGGAGCACGAGCTCTGGGTTTGCGCATTGCTGAATACGGACAATGGTGTCGCATCGTCTTGTGGTACAAACACACTCCCGATTTGGTCGACAACTGCCGTGCAGGCCTCGAGCAGTTGTGGATTCTGGTTACACGTAGTAAGAAAGGTTTCTCTAGTCCAACAATTGCATGTCAGTATCCCCACATAAAATCTAGTCAAAAGGGAAGAGGTATAGGGCTTCACTAACACATGCACAAGAGATATAAACCCATGCAGCTGCGAGGACTTGTTTTGGATTCGAGCACCGAGCGCTGCAAATCGCGACTTGTATTGAACAAAGCGGGCTCGCCGAAGCGTGGAGGATTCGGATTTATATACCTGGGTGAGGCGCTTCTCAACTTCTGCCAGGGTAGCATTGCCATCGTCGATCGCCTCTCGAAAGAATATCACCCGAGACATTGTGCTTGGTTTTACGGCTGCGGAAGACCCGGTCAAATCCCCTTGGAGCTTCGTCAAAGTGGTTGAGATCTCTAGCAAGTTCGGCTAGGTCTTTCTCTGCGTCTTTGAAACTTCCGAGCAGGTCCAAGGCCCCCTTGCTGACCTTGATGAGGGTAGATACCGAGGCGAGGAGCCCGATGGCGGAGACTGGGTCCATACTCCGGGATATGATCGAGATCGTATAAGTATACGTAGACGGATATAACGTAAAAGTCGGAAGCTGGGTTGTGAAGGACGATCTGACGTATGTCTGTTGGGCAGGTGTATCACAGCGCTAACTGTATGAAAGCTTGTAACGAGGAGTAAGCGTTGCAAGGCCCCAAACCCAGTCAGATCAAAATATATAACCCAGCTTTTGGCATAAAACTACGTAAAACAGCCAAGACCTTCCTAACTACCTTACTGGGTTCTTGGCGATGCCATGATTCGGTCGAAAACTGGGTTCTGCGAAAGTCGCTGCCCGTGCAAAGAATATTCGAGCAACGTGTGGATAGGTGGAATAATAATACAACCGGCCACGTCAGCAGAGCTTCCACATTTGCGATAAACACCTGGTAGGCCCCTGCCAATCCACTGGCTATATCTGACACCCGCGACATCCGTGTTGTTGAACGGGCCCTTGCCTTAGCACTGGAACAAGCACTGGAACAAGCACTGGAACAATCAGGGCTGAATCGTGCTGATTGCATTGCCCAGAAATCATAAGAGACTAGTACTATTACAGTCCCTCTGATCATGCGGTGACCCGCTCCCATAAAAAGGAGGTTCACATCGACATGCCCCGTATAAGCCTCATCGGAGCATTGGGGCTGTTGCTATCACTTTATCCTCTCAGGGCTGAATGAATCGGCGACCCCGAACTCTGTTTTAGTTATATTAGTTATGCTCGGTCACCTCGCCATTACAAGCGCAAGCATTGAGCGTAGAAACGACAACATGAGTTCCATCAACCACTCACCCCGACCGGACGCACGATCCCCGCGGCTCCATCTCGCCCACCCTACCGATCAAGAGAACATAGAGATATGGAAACTGACCTCCGACGCCTGGAAAGACTGCCTTTCCGTGGATATGTACATCAAAGAAGCTGCGTACCTGATGACTGTGCCACTAGCGAGGAATGGAGGAATGAGCCAATGTATTTTGGTGGACAAGAATCTCCCTCCAGACCAGCGACCTCTCCTAGCATCCTGCGAAACGTTCCGAAAGCGTTCATGGATTAGCGACTCTGCGGGTAACATCATCGAGACGATCACGCATGGCGTCGCCAGTGTGTTCACCGATGCTAAATTCCGCGGTCAAGGGTATGCCTCACGACTCATGACCGAGTTGGCTGAAAAATTACGCACCTGGCAGACCGAGATGACCGAGTGTGCGGCTAGTATTCTTTTCTCGGATATTGGAAAAGAGTTCTTTTCAAACCTGGGATGGCATGCTTTTCCTAGCCACTTCCTCGAGTTTGAGCCATCGGCTGAGGAACTCTCAGCTGCGGTGCCTATCTTCGCCACCGATTTGGAACAGCTTTGCGAGATCGACGAGGTTCTGGCTCGAAAGGCGCTGTGCGCTCCATCCACCGATGCGAAAGCCCGGCTGATGATCGTCCCTGATTACGAACACATGCTTCGGCACCATAGCAAGGAAGAGTTTGCGAGTGAGACACTGTTTCAACGAAAACCTCATATCAAAGGCGCCATCTTCGGACAGGATGGACATCGGATTTGGGTTGTCTGGACGCACCGCTACTACGAGAGCCCGAGTGATACAGCTTCCATGAACACGCTGTATATATTGCGGCTGGTAATCGAGAACGAGGCTCTCTTGGAGTCGGACTTGCAGGTGGAGGCCCTGCGAGCGGTCCTTTTGGCCGCACAAGCTGAGGCTGCTGAATGGGGACTACATTCCGTGAAATTATGGGGGACGTCTACAGCGGTGCAGGAGATGATAAGGCGAACGGGGATTGAGTACCGATACGAAGATCGTGAGAACGAAGGAATCTGTAGCCTCCGTTCAGATGAGCTACATGTGCGGCGTGAACAGAAAGCACATTTCTTCGTAGAGGACTGATGCACCGCCGTCCCAAAAATCCTCTAGAGTCATCGAGATCAAGTGTCACCCCGAAAGCCTAGATACTACAACACTCCATGCATGTGTGTCATTTTTGCATTTAATCGGCTATGGAAATGGGCACGATTTACCATGGGTATTCCTATCCCGCATTAGACAGCAGCACGCACGATATAGGCAAAACTCACCTCATTTTCCCAAGTCCAGAATGTGCCGGTCTGCTCGATAGTCTTGCTCTGAACCACACCAATCAAGCAAATGCAGTGCCCGTAACGAGAGATGCTAAGCCATCTGAAGCGCTGTCAGCTGTGGGGACCGTTTCGCGTGCGCTTTCCCTGGTTCTCCGGCGCTATGTCGTTTGTTGCGCAGAAGCTTACCATGAAGCTGGGCTTTTGAAGACAGAAGAGGAGCTGGCAGAATGGTCCTACAACCGTGTTTTGAAAATCTTTCAGTCATTGTAGCGAAAACCATGCTCAATACTTTTTATAATATAAAGATCGGTCTTGTGGTCGGTATCGGAGGTGGTGTACCAAGCAAAAATATTCACCATCTAAGGGAAATAAGGGAAATATGAGGCTATATTTACATGTCATGCAGTGTGAATTGATTCAACCCATTTGCCCGGAGGATCACATCTAGTGTTGAAAGTCTATCTCCAGCCCCACATCCAACACATAGTGCCTATACACATACACAGGCTCCCTGAAGGATCTATTGTACAAGCCTCTCAGAGTGCCCGTTAACCCCTGGTAACTGGATATTTCCATACTCCAGTAAAGCTCTGCGGGATAATCCCGAGGCTAGACGGCGTAGTCGGTCTCGGTGAAGTTTGCCCGAAGTTGTCGTTGGGATTCGGTTGACAACAACAATGATATCTGGAACCATGAATGTAGGAAGGACTTCTTTCAGGACGGAAAGAACATTGGTTGCCTTTTCTCGACTCTCGACCGTCGAGGAAGCAAATATTTCATTATCGTTTTGCATATCACACTGTGCGGACTCCATATAGACGAAGCCGACCAACATAGCGCCATTATGGCCGATGTCATCTGATGGAATGATGACATCCACAGCCACACGAGCCGCTGTGGGATACTGTCGCGCGAGATGTCTTTCAACGTCCGTAAGGTCCATGCGTTGCCCTCGGATCTTTACTTCAGTTACATCCTTTCGGCGGATGTACTCCAGTGTCCCGTTGGGAGAGTAACGAACAAGGTCCCCTGTTTTCAAGCAGCGATGACCATGTGATTCAACGGGTCGAATCTGCATGAGCCATGAAGGGGCCGGAATGTAATTTTGGGCTGTACGAGCCGGATCGTTGAGATAACCACGTCCTAGACTAGGACCTTCTAGCAGCAGTTCACCTACTCCGCCAGGTGGTACCAGGTCTTCGACATTGTTGGTATCTACAATCCAGCAATTCCATGTGTGAGTCGGCACTCCAATCTCCCGGTAGTTTGAATCTGGTTCAGTCAAATCGGCAAGCAAGGAGAATGCTGCAGTCTCCGCCAATCCATACATGCATTTTAATTGCACTCGACCTTGCCATTTTTCCAGGTCGAGAGGGCTCAGTGCCTCTCCAGCTAGAACCACAACTTGGAGTGAGGGGACCTGGCTGGGATCCAGGAGACGAGATGCAGAAGGGGTCAGGGTGATGAAATTGGCATTCAACTTCTGAATGGCTTCCACTGTATCATTCCCCGGGCCCAACTCTGGAGCTATACATAAACAAGCTCCGTGAATCATGGCCCCAAGGTACTCGGCAACGCAAGCACCAAATGCATGGGATCCAAATTGCAAGACGCGAGATGATGATGAAAGCATGAGTTGAGTGGCAGTAGGTTGCGCCCAGGCGGTGCATACCGCTGCATGGTCTATGATGACGAGTCTAGGATCCCCGCTGGACCCAGAGGTAAAAAGACCATGGCATGCATCCGATGGTTGTATGTCAGGGCACGGTGTATCTTTTCCCTCATCGTCAGCCAACAGTGAATTGTCTCCGACCGGCAGAACAGGTAAACCCAGTAAACTCGCGCGATCATTTTGACGGCAAGATGTCAAAACAAGCGGGGCTTCGATCTTTGCGCAAATCTGTTCCACATACTCGTCCGCGAACGAGATGTCCATAAGAAGAAATGCGCCCCCTGCCTTCAAGATGCCGAGGATGGCTACTGAAATCCACACAGATCTTTCCATCAAAACAGGCACTATTTTGTCAGGCTGTATCACATTGAGCTTTGTGAGCTGTGTTGCAAGGCGGGAAGAGAACTGGTCAAGCTCATGGTAGGTCAAATGGCCATCCCAAGCAGCGACAGCTGGTTCAGATGGGCGAGATTGGCATTGCGCGACGATGAGATCGTGCACACGGGCATGGACCAATGGGGGAGGTGGCTGGACTCCCCTCTCCATTAGGTCGGCCAAGCCTTGGGGACTGACAGATCGGAGATCGCCAACAAGAGTGCGTCGAGAGCAACGAGTGAGAGCAGTCCGGAAAGAATGGCCCAGCTGATGCAACATCATGCGTGTGGTTTCGTCGCAGATTGCCGAAGGATCCACCAGGGCCTCCACATCTACACCGTTTGTTCGGATCTCACAATTGATCACAAGAGGTACTTTGCGCGCTTCGATGCTTTGGAAGCTACTAGGATCCTTTGGTTGCCCTTGTCTGACGTTGAGTATGTTCATGAACTGACACCCGGCTGCTATATCTCCACCGAGGTTTGACAATTCCGGAATTGAGGATACACCGAATGTAGATCGGTCCATGATCTTGGCTTCGGTGTTGTTAAGGGCGTCCACCGCTAATTGCTGGGGGTCGACTAAAAGCCGCAAAGGCAACACTGGCGTGTTGGAAAAATCATTACTTTCTGATTCAAGTCCAAGACCGAAAACAACATCGTCGTTCCCGGTGTATCGAGAGAGAACGAGGCCCCATGCTAGGGCCAACGCCGCCCCAGCCGAGACAGGATCAAGCTCGCCACATGCCAGATCAATGTTTTCTGTGAGTATTTTGAGAGTGGATTGCTTGTATCGCGAAGAGACAATAGGGAATATCGTTGCGGAAAAGTCCTTGAATTCACGTCGCCAAAACTGTTCGCTCCGATCGAGGATATTCCCAGTTGATGTGGTATGGCTTCCATTGACTGCCATAGTGAAATTTGGGTGAGAAATAATTCAGCTTTCTGTGCACGTAACAGAATTTAATCGCGGGGACGCTGATAGAATGACTGGGTGTTTCATCCAGATAAGTAGAATAAGTGGGTGGTTGGGTGTTTGACCCTGTAAAGCTTTTT
>LACB01000305.1:0-33685 GCA_030142185.1 Penicillium thymicola
AGACAAGATTATCCTGGCCGAGGTCCATGCCACCAATACGATCCCGAAGCTCTAGAGATTTGATAGGATTTAATAGAGCAAGAGGGTAGGATCTTACTAGCTATCTAGGCTTTTAAGAATCGAGTAACTATTCAACAATATTACCCTTACTACCCGTACTTTCAATATACCGCGTTTAACTTTGTTCTTAATAGCTATACCGATCGAAGTACTATACGCGTAAATTCTTATAAATTAACTAATCTGATGTGTATTCTAGTCTGGAAAACATTCCTATTCGGAGGCCAGAAGAAAGAGACCAAATACCACTAGTCGGTAAGCTGTAAAAAGATGTGACTTCATGTATCCGAAAATGTCAGGTTAGGGCTGATCAGAAACCTCCATTTCTAGATCTGGTTGACCAACTTGGCCCAAATGGCCATGCTCTTAAGACCAAAACCGAGCCAGCATACACGCGGACTTTCCACTCGTCGCACTAGCCCAGATTGTGGTCGAGTTAATCCATAGATGCAGGTCTGAAAATCCCATCAACAAGAACCCATTTTCCGTGTCGCTTCCTGGACAATTACACTGGCGCAGGTTCCATTTGCTTGCAAGAACATCATGGACCCTTTCACCTGGATAGCAAGTCCAACGTCTGGAATAATTGGACCACGTTAATGCAGATCAATCGATTGCTGTTTTAGGATCTGCACACAGCCACCTAATAATATGGGTATTGGGTAATTTTCTGAGATGTTGTATATCATTGGCTGTTGCCAGGTTGTTGGAGCAAAAAGTGTATTCCACAAGGAAAGGAGTCGAGTCTTGGCATCTCGGACATACATTACTCCACTCCCGGTCCCGCAAATGCAACAAACAGCCAAATCACCGATCATTGCAATAATCACATATCAGGCTACAGAATGTATGACATTCGATTAGTAGCTTTGTTTTTATTTATGGTACATTCTAGCAACATATTTAGCATGCTTTGTTCTCTTTCTTCTCTTAATTGCCATTTACCCCCATTAAACTCGGAATTCTTTCTCATGGTAACGCACCGTTAACATAGGGCCAATATCATTCAAAATAGGATAGTCTCTTTGATTGTCTTTTTTTCTTCATGATGCATTAAACCGCGTTGTCTACCATGTAACAGTTTCCTGGTCTAGCGGTTATGATTTTCCGTTAACAATTGCTCTTCAGCAAGTGTTCCGGAAAGGTTCTGGGTTCGATTCCCAGGGAAACTATTTTTTGTTTTTATTTGAAGTTATTTTAATAACTTCAATTTACTTGCACAAATGATATTCTATATGATTCAATTTTTGTATAACTATTTTCGCTCTTGTAGGTACTCTTTAGTCTTTTTTTTTGTCAGGTTCATAAGGCTGGCGGCTAAGTACAGCAAAAGTGGCCGAGAAATATATATTGTTCATCAGTCCAGTATATATCTTATCCAACCTAGTCATGTCTCTTTCTAGTACTCTTTCTAGTACATCCTTTTGGATATCTTCCCAGAGATATATTTATAAAAAATCTTGGACAGTTCGGATGGCGGTTAATTCTATGACAAGAACAGAAGCTACCACGAGTACAAGCCAACCACTAATCAGACAGATAATGGTATGGATTGACATGGAGGCAAACATGGGCTTCTGGTTGCCTTGGTGGTTATGTGGGAAAGACATGACTTCCTAGTCATCTCCATAATGTCACGATACTGTATACTCATTCACTGTTGGGGGTCTCGCCAGCGAGAACCACCCAACCTTCAAAGTGATCTATCCTTTCTCCCCCTTCCCCCCTTCCTCCCTCCCCTTTCCCTCCTTCACCACCATCTCCACAACCATTCTCCCACGCGTCCCCAGAACGTGGGTAGCTCCTCTTCTACCTTTGGCTCTTCCTCCACCATCACCAATTCACACAGCGGAGACCGTACGTATGGGAAGACGTACGGGCGTCTGCGGCGGCGACGGCGGGGGCTTCCCTGGGCACTGCCAAATTTGTATTTGGCAATTTGGCGTTCGCAGACGGCGAGTTGCTCGTTCAACTCCCGCTGCATCTGCTGCAGGCCGTGGTAGGTGACCAGCAGCTTGCGAAGGTCACCGAGGGCTGGCTTGCGCTTCTTCCTCGCCTTGATGGGGAAGAGATGTCAGTTACTGAATAGAGTGTAGACTGGTCCAAGAGAAGGTTAGGTAGGACTCACCCGCGAGGTTTCACGCCCGGTTGAGCGCTTTCTCTTCCTCATGTTTGAGGGCTGTCCCAAGTCAGTTTGTGCACATATATTAGTGGAAAGTAGAGTGGAGACTCACCAGTGAGGGTTGTTCATACTCACTCGCGCTGGCATCCATGTTGTTTTGTATGGGGATGCGAAGAGAGTTGTGAACATAATAGAAAGTAACGAAAGGTGAGATGGGAATCTTGTATGAATTTATATCGTGATCGTGATAGTCCAGGCACCACTCTTGGATAGTTGAATACCCGTTGTGGTTATTATGCAGGTGAATAACATAGGATGTCATTGAGTGAATAAGGACGCCTTCTCTGATTGACCAGAAGGACAATGAGAATTCAAGTGACAATAAGAGAATGTACAATAGAAGCCATACCCCTTGAATATGCAACGATTCTGTTTGCCTGGTATGAAAAACAACCCATTCAACTTAGATTAAACAATATCAAGAGCCATATGATTGAAAAATGAAGAACAAGTGAGAGATAAGTGAGAGATAAGTGAGAGTCTTGATAAATAAACAATGAATAGAATCTCTAGGAAAGAATAGCATGGTCGAGGGTTGCTAATGAGGCTATGGCCGAAAGGTCTTGATATCGTTTAACCAGAACCTTTAAAGAATATTATCACTAGCCCAGGATTCTACTCTGCATAACTGATGGATAGAATAACCATGACACAATGTCTCTGTTATGTAGCTTTAGACGTGGGTGTCTATTAGTCTATGCTTTATAATAACCCATCTAATGTAATATCCTGACTTTTGCTTAATTATATCATGCTACCCGCACTTGGAAACAAGGCGAGAACTTGCCAGTCTGAACATTGACTGTGTTGGAAATCCTCTGCGGAAAGACAGAAAGCGCTTGACGTATTTCAGGCCCTCCAATCTGAAGCTGCTCCAAAATCTCTGCCGCAGAGCACACCAATATTGCCATCTTCAATCTTCACTGAAATCCCAATGGCACCCTCTGCACAAAGACATCTTGTTTGCTCACACCCCCGAATGCCAATTCTATAGCAGTCATGCGCTCCGAGTTATCAACCGCAGCAGCGAACTTCGCGCGTTCATACGAGCCAAATAATGCAATTCGAAAGCCGGAGCAAGCAATTTACACCCATCAAGACCCCAATCAGACTCATTCCCCCCATGGCCGCAGACACTATCAACAACACGTTTCACATGCATCTGAACAGGACGTGTAGGGAACCTTTCCACTGCACCCGTTTCGAGAAGTGCTAGTGTCTGTGCGGGTTTGGCTGTTGAGCGGGCGAATGTCATTCGATATGGATCGTCGACTGCATGGAGGAGGTTGCCTGCGGCGTCGGTGATGGCTGCATGGACACTGTGTCTATTTCCCACGATGCCGCCGTGGTCTGAGGCGATGAAGTCGGTTGGGATGATTAATTGCATCTTGGATCGTGTCTTCTGTCATCTTCTGTTGTAGGTTGAGTTTAGTGTCTTGGAGACTTTGAAACTTCTTGAGGAATTTGGAAACGCCTGTGGCGATGTGTCATTGAGTTGCGACATGAGGTGAGAAGAATTCAGTATATTTTGACTATTAGAACAAACCCCCAAGATATAAACCGCTGTTAGTATCTTGTCTAAATAGATGCTGTAGATTGTGTATTGTTGTTGATCATGTCTAAAAATGATATCGCTTTAATGACGCCGCCGTCTAAGTGTACGAAATGCAAGTGTAAATCCCAAACGCTGAATGACGCTGACAAACCGAAGTGTAGAAAAGAAAAGAAAAGACCCAAGTATGAGACATCTATATAGCAGGAATATGTGCAAAAATGCAAATAAATGACTAGAAACTGAACAGACCAGTGCGCTTCTTGCCGTATGGGTAGACAACCAAAGCCGCGATAAATAATCCGACTGTGATACCGATTGCGACTTGGATCATGCCGAAACCAAGACTGGCAACTGAAGTTTCAGAAAGAGCGCCAGAAGTTGTACTGGTCCCATTGTTTGAGAGGTTCTGACGAACCTCATCGGCGTATTTGATGCCAGCGATCAAAGACCCACTAGAGGCGAGGCCAGAAGGGACCAGCACAAATATACCAGGAAGAATGGCGGTGGCAGCATGGCCATGCCAGACCCGGCTGTACAGATTGCCCAGGACACCAATAGTGAATGCGCCGACGGTGTTGGCGACTTCTGATTGGGTGCCGAGCTTGGTGGTACTGAAATAGTTGGCGACGTACCCGGACAAGGCGATGAAGACCATAACGGGCATCTGCTTCCATTTCCCGTGGTTCACAATGGCCAGGAAAATAGCGTAGATAGCCACGAAGGGGAATGTGCGTGCATAAACCGACCCGTAGACATCTAGGCCTGAGCACGTGGATGCAGATGTCGCATTGCCATCCATCAGCCCGTAGATCGTAGTCCCCACTGTGATACCATAGCCCAAGAAGAGGGAGTAGATAATCGCATACACCATACGGATCGAACCAGCGATGATTTGGTGAGATTGCAGTTCCAGACTGCTACAGAGAACCATGAATCCAGGGAGAATGAGAGCGATAGACGACTGCGCCATAGCGGAGAAGCAGAAAAGTGGTTCAGATACACCATTGCGGGTAACCATAATGCTGCCAAACGCACGGGCGAGGAAGGAAGTCACGATAGCAGCAGTAACCTCGAAAACGTTGGAGTACAGGGTCGACCGTGGCGCGAGGACGTGTTGCATTAGCCCAACAATGCAACCGAGACAGAAGATGATGGGCATATCGATCGGTCGCGCCTTGAAAGCGAACGGGCCGACAGTTGCACTAGCAAGACCGTACACCAGGACTAAGATCCATTTGTTGAATCGGGGCTTGCGCTGCATAATCTCGTCCAGTTCCTGCGTTGCCTCTTCAACACCGATAAGGTCGTGAACAACATTCTTGTAGACATTGTGCGTATCAGCGAGGCGACCAAGGTCGACTCCTTGCACCATTCGCACGAGCTTGACTTCAGCAGTGCGAGTGGTAGGATCGTCAAAGGACATAATCATGCAACCGGGCAAATATAAGAATTGGCCCGAAACTTCCAAGACCCGAGCAGTCATTTGCATGTATTCCTCTAGACGATGGGTGGGCGCACCATATCGCATAAGCGCACGGCATAGCTGCATGATGTACCGCTGACGAGCGATGATCTCTGCGATATGGACAGTGACACGGATCTCATCCTCCAGACGGGTCTTGCGTTTGCTCTTCTTCCGTTTCTTCTGCACACCGGGAGCAGCATCAACTGCAGCCGGCAGACTGGCCGTGCTGAGGTTCATGGAGGCATTGACCAGCGACGAGGTGGACCGATGGGCCGATTTCTTATACCATTTGAGCTTCTCCTTGCGCGGGGTAGCGGCGCCAGAGGCTGGCAGAGACGCAGGGATAAGGGGTGATAGGGAACCCTTCTTCGGCGTGGAGATACCGGAAGAAACCTGAGTGTCACTGTCAGAGTCATCTGTGATGACACTTTCCGCGCGAGAGTAGCCACCCTGGGCGGCCTGGAGCTTCAGCAGCTGCGACAAAATACCGCTGCCGCCGCTGACTCCACTGGATCGTCTGCGCTGCGTAAAGGCGCTGAACAAGCCCTCGGGGGTTGTTTGTCCCGACCGCTGATATGCGCCCCGAGGTTTCCGCTTCTGCAGCTGATCCTGAACCACGGTCATGTTGCGGACCAATCGATGAGCCTCGGCGCTCGGGGGCGGGTCGATAATATTCTCACCACTCTCCAATGCGTGGGCTCGGTCGGCGTCATGGCGCGCGCGACGGGCCTGCAGCTCCTCGAGTGGGATACCGCTGTCAAAATCATCTGGAATGTAAGATGCGTTAAGCGGCTCGCCCTCATCCGTGGGGCGACCGAGGCGTTCAGTGAAACGGTGAGTTTTCTGTCGCAAAATGTGGCCCCTAGCTCTGAATCGGTCGCGAGCCGAGGTAGTCCGGTCCATTTTATCGAATTCATGTTTCTCTGACTCTCCGAACTGGTCTGGGGTGTGGCCGTTGGCAAGGCCGGAGCCACGGCGGGAATGTGTGGGGGCTGGCGGGGTGATAGTTCCCGATAACGGGATTTCGTTCAGGTCTGCGGGCGGCAGTAACGGTCGCGACGAGGGATGTAAGGCATCTTCTTCATTTCGGCGCAGACTCATCGAGCGAAAACGAACCCGATGATGGGATCGGCTGCGAGGGCGCATGGGTGGCTCAAGCCCGACATCGTATTGGGTGGCATCGACGGTGGTCTCGCGCTCAAGGCTATGACGATCATCGGGATTGTCAATGATTGGAAGAGGGTATTCCGCATATTCTTCATTTGGGCTGGGATGTGGGTTGCTGATGCCCGACATGAAGGGAATCTTGAGTGAGCCCAGTGGCTCGGTGGGGGATTAGCCGAGAGCTGCAAGCCGTTATGCAAGACACAAGGCACAAACAATGGAAAATCACAGTAAAACAGAAAAAAGAGAGATAAAAATATAAGAAGAGGAATAGATTTAGAGAAGGACAAAGTAGTTAAATAGTCGAAGAGTAAAATTAAATAGAAAAGAGAAAAGTCCCCAAGTTCTTGATAAAAACTTGAAAAAAAAAAGGCTAGAAAGGCTAGAACAGGATTCAATGGCAAAACCAAGGAATTACACAGTTAGGGTCTTGGGGATAGTTAAAATAGTTTAAACATGAAAATACAGAAAGAAAAGAGAGTCTAGATCTTCTATTCTAGATCTTTTAAAGAAATGAAATCATAAAACATCTATACCTATAACATAGGTAGTTAATAGGCTCAACACTATTACCTATTAACCTCCGATGGAACATCCATGGATACATGCACACTCACATATCCCCTTTTATCATTCGACTAGAATTCATTCTAGAGTTTCTAGTGTACGTACTACCTGCACATCGGCATCAGTGAGGTGGTGTGGGTCATTAAGGTGGCAATCTTGTTCTGTCCAGTGGTATTGGCACCGAGCCATCCGCTATAAGGTGGTTCGTGCTTCTTATACCGACTAGATATAGTGCATATAGTTTATAAATGCCGGGGTTTTTTTGTTCCTTGGTTTTTTTTCTTGTTCATCTTATTTTCACCTCCCTTATCTCTGGCTCACAAAATAACCCCTTAGGCCGCGTTTGGTCTGCCCAAAACGTCGATCCTGACCCACGCCTTGGGCATTTGTGATTTCGCAGCCACCTCCTGAGGTGGAGCGAAGTGGAAAAATCCCCTTGCAAATCTGATGCCATTATCCACTGTGATATCAAAAGAAAAGAGAAAAGGGTTGGCGAACAGACAACAAACTTATAGATAGAAGCAGGGACCCACTAAAGGACCCTCGGGATTCACGCAGAACATTACGAATCGCCGAGAGCTCATGGACGCCACCCGGTGGAGTCCCAACCTTGAAAAATGGCGTAAATCTGTGCAGTTGCACATGATTCCATTGAATTTAGGGGTCGAGACCATCATCTATCACACATGCTATCTTGTATAACATATATGCAGTAGCATCCCTGTTTTCAACTCTTGTTCCTCTCTTATCGGACGATTGCCGAGGTCTGACCGCTGCAGATTGGACACGGTCCATTCACAAACCTTAGAAATCCTCATGTTGAGGTATGCCGCGCATGGACGCCACGAAGCCTAAGGGACGAGGTACAAAGAATGTGGTCCGGGCTGCCCACGGGCTGCTGTCCACCAATTAACCAGGCCCGGTTTAAGTGGAAAAAAAAGAAAAAAACAGAAAAAAATGAAATCTAGAGGCCGTCAAAGCTTAACTGCTATTTGGTAGAGTGGGCATCCCTGTTAGCGATAAGATATAATTGTGAAGTAGTTGTCGTAGCAGGGCACCCATGATGAGAGTCCAGGCGCAAAGAGACAGCCTTGGCGGGGAATGTGGTGGTGAAACTGGTTATAGGTGTGTTCGTTCTCGAAATTCAACCATCAATTCACAGGTTTACCATTGGCCAGAGCCACAATGGATCCTGATAAGGGTTGCCACTGCCGAAAGGAGGCAAAGATAGCTGAACGAGAACGAGAGTGAGAAGATTAGAGTATGAGAATAATTGTATAGGGAAAAAGAACAAGAACTAAGAGCGATGCGATATAAAGTTCTAGTTTTAAGAGTAAGACGATGTGAAGAATAATCTCCAGCCCGAACTATGTTGTAGGAGATTCCAATCCGTACGATGTCAACGGGCGGTACTGCGGTACTGCGGGGTGTTTTTGCCTTTTGCCCGGCAGAAAGCTAAACCGCCCACATTTAAATTACCAAAATTACAGACCTTCCCATTTGCACATATACCTTTTGTATGATATGCCTAGTAAAATGTACTTCATTATATCGGATCCCTCGTTTGCGGGTTTGTGTAATTTTGATAAAGAATTCTAAGGTTATCACTTTTAGAGAAACTTTACCACATACTACGTGTACTCTCATAAGTTGAAGGTATTCATAGGCCTCAAAAGCAAATGTTTTGCGTTATTCAGCAAATCCTAGGGTCCTGCGTGAACTCGAACTCTGAGGCTACATCTTCTGCACTCGGAATAGGATCTCAACATCACGTATTACGATTCGGAAGAACCAACTCGGCGGGGAGTTGAGGGTCAAGGTCCCAAATCAAGCCGTAGCGATACCATTGCCAACCATCCTAATCGTCTGGGGGGAATCAATTACAATCCTCCCAAAGTCGTATGGCGGTATGCTTCTTTTGGCGAGTATACTGGCTGAGCTGTCGCCATGATTATGACTTTCAGCAAGGAATCAGTTAGTAGACTAGATGAAAGGGTCTAGGCTATGTCCAATATTTCACCTGGATATGTACTACCGTATCTTAGCAGTTTTGTCTGACGCCCAAAATTCAAAGGGCTTCCTATTGCGAGAGTAAGGTTGGCTGGGTATCCTGAGAGGTAATTATCGCCCTATCACCTCGGACGATATCTTCTTCCTGTTCGAGTCTCATGAAAATTGTCATGATCGATGTCATAGACGAGGAGAAACCGGAAGTGGGATGATGTTGTTTGATCGTTTGAGTGTTGCCTACAGCTCCTTGAGGGAGGGTGCAGTCAGAATAGCAGTGTTATGATGATCAACTAACTCGAGCTATCGGACAAGCCACACGACCTCGGGAGCCTATTTTCCTGGAGAAAGTCATCATCGTTCCTTCCTCATCCGGAGAGTTTGGAGAGTTTGGTTGATGGGGCGCTGTGAAAGCGCAGTACGGGGGATACGAAGAGTATGGCGATTCGAGTAATATATTGCGTGTGGAGGTATAATGAATGTTGCATGGATGTTGTTGGTCAATATCCTGGAAGGTTATCTTCATACCAAGCAACGCCGACATTCGAGAGTCATTGATCGGCGACTAAGCCTAACTGGGGCAGTTAAGGTATTGGGTGTAGACATCTTGGAATTTGGCTAAGCCTACTTCGCCCAGGAATTGCTTATTGCATTGATTGTCACGCCATAATAAAAACCATGTAGATGGCCAACCCATTGCTGCCAAGACGCCAATAGGACCTGGATTGGCACACACGTTTAACAGCCTGAAAATACCAATGGTGAATGTACAACCGCCGTGGCTTTTGTCTGAGGGTTATAATTGGAGTGGGTACAACGCTTCGTGGACTACGTGGACTACGTGGAGAATGTCGACTCGGATCGACGTGTCTGTGCAACTGATAGCCTCGCCAAGTTTAAACCGAAGTGGATCTGTCTCCTTGCGGCGAGTTTCAGGGTCCCTGGTCGTTCGTGCATATCGATGAAATGAAGCCGAACGAGTTGAATCCGTTTTCCACCGTGGATTGTTGTTTGCCACAAAGGAAAATATAAAATGTCGCAGGCAGACATGACCCTCCTCATGGCAAGTTGCAGTGATCCTTGATGACAACGGTGACTTTTACTCCGCTTAGTCTATCTAGCGCTACCCAAACAGAATGCCGCTAAGATTGTTGTGTCTCCATGGCTGGGGGACGAATCAGAAGGTAAGCTACATATGTACGAGATGTGCTGATAGGGGAGGGGGGGTTTTGACGGTGTCCTCATTTCCCAATAGATTCTACAGTCGCAACTGAGTATGCAATCTCCTGCTTTAAGTGACGAAACACAAAACTCTAATCAAATAGGTGGGCTCATGCATGAGCTCCAACGCGACAACACCGCGACCTTCTCCTTTCTTGAAGGTGACGTCGATTCAGCTCCCGGGCCTGGAATTGCCGGTTACTATGATGGTCCGTACTACAGCTACTATCGTTTCCCACGCACCTTTTCCCACGAGGACAGCGATGAGTCCGATATCTTGGAGGCGTACGAGCAACTCAGTGAAACAATTGCCTTGGAAGGTCCATTCGACGGGGTTCTCGGCTTTTCCCATGGCGGCACATTGGCTGCTGGATTCATGATCCACCATGCCAAGATGAATCCAAATGAGCCTGCGCTATTTCGATGCGCAATCTTCATCAATTCCCTCCCACCCTTTCGCATGGAACCTGGGAAGCGTCCTGTTGTAAACGAAGGATTAGAGGGGTTTATCTCCATCCCCTGCGTGCATATTGCTGGCGCGAAAGACCCGCTCTTTGAATACTCAATGACTCTGTATCGGCTCTGTGCCGCGAGGTATTCAACATTTGCCGTACATGGAAAGGGTCATGATGTCCCCAGTGATGGAAAGAATGTCGCCATAATTGCCAGTGCAATTCGAAAACTGTCCAGTCAAATCTTGTGAGACCAGATACCGAACTAAGGGTCTTCACTTCGGCTGTGCGACAGAGGGGTGGGGGATGGGGTGCAAATGTTGAGTGAGGAAAAGTCTGTTGAAAGAGGGGAGTAGTATGGTTGCGGTTGTGGAACATAACCTGTAAGATGTTGTAACGGCATATTGCAGATCCTTCGAAGGCAAAAAGGTTGTTTCAGATCGAGACGTTCATGGGCTTTGAGTTTTGTTTCGCCGTTGAGGGTTGCACCCGGATACTCACATCGCTGCGACTTGAGGTGAAACCTTCCCACATATCCCGATGTAGACTGTCACCGAGAATGAATGGCGCCAGAGAATCAAGTAGATCGATCACTTTGATACAAGAAAGCCCATAGCCCTGGTCTGAAAAAAGCCAGCCCCCTCGGTTTTCCCTGACATGAGATATATGGTTATTGCCCGACGTCTAGCAAACCGAAAGCAATAATGTCGCCACAAATCAACATCAATCCTCTAAAAGCAACCATTTCGGAAGATGAGTTGGCAAACATGACTGCGGATTCATGTGCACCGATAGCAATTGTGGGGATCGGCTTTCGAGGACCAGGGGATGCCAAAAATGTCGAGAAGCTATGGGAAATGATCCTCGCGGGTAGAGAGGCATGGATCCCAATTCCAGCTAAGAGGTGGAACAGTGCAGCATTCTATCATCCAGATCATGCTCGTCACGGGACGGTAAGTGATACGTGGAACGGGTCAGAATAATCAATAATGTGGGAGTAGATTAATGTGGAAGGTGGCCACTTTCTGGAAGAAGATATATCTGTGTTCGACGCGCCGTTCTTTAACATGACAAGCGACGAGGCAGCGGTGAGTATATGTTCAAATGTTGTTGAGCTCAACTAACCGTCAACATCAGGCTATGGACCCCCAGCAGAGATTGCTCTTGGAGGTAGCATATGAAGGTCTTGAGAATGGTAGGTCATTGCTCCAAATAATGCTGTCAAGGCTAATGATAAATAGCTGGCATTCCTCTGGCCAAAATTATGGGCACAAAGACCTCCTGTTTCGTAGGGTCCTTCTCAGCAGATTATACAGATCTCCTCCTGCGGGATCCCGAGTGTGTACCCATGTATCAGTGCACAAACGCCGGACAATCCCGTGCAATGACAGCAAACAGGCTGTCTTATTTTTTCGATTTGAAAGGGCCCAGTGTCACGGTAGATACAGCTTGTTCAGGAAGCCTGGTTGCACTTCATTTGGCATGCCAAAGTCTCCAGACAGGGGACTCGTCGACAGCGATTGCAGCGGGAGTGAATTTAATATTGAGTCATGAGTTTATGTCAACCATGAGCATGATGAAGTATGTCAGACATTAATTACCCATGACCGGAGATATCAGACTGATTTAGTGTTAGATTTCTCTCCTCAGATGGAAGATGTCATACCTTTGACGAAAAGGCTAATGGGTACGCGCGAGGAGAGGCAGCTGGCTGTCTTATCCTTAAACCCTTAGCCAAGGCGTTGCACGACCGGGACAACATCAGGGCCGTAATACGAGGCACCGGTTCCAATCAAGACGGGCGCACTGCAGGGATAACACTACCAAATGGGGCAGCCCAAGAAACCTTGATTCGGAGCGTCTATACACGGGCTGGTCTGGATCCCTCGGAAACAGATTTTGTGGAGGCTCACGGGACAGGCACCCTAGCTGGAGACCCAGTCGAGGCAGGGGCAATCGCCCGTGTCTTTGGATCTGGTCGTCCGCCCGACAATCCTGTGCGGATTGGCTCCATCAAAACAAACGTCGGCCACTTGGAAGGGGCAAGCGGAGTAGCAGGTGTGATCAAGGCAGTGCTGATGTTGGAAAATCGCATGTTCTTGCCAAACAGGAATTTTGAGAAGATTAACCCGCGCATCCCACTTGACGATTGGGAACTAAAGGTTTGGATACTCAGACAAGTTGAAAATTCGCGACTAACGTTAGTAGGTTCAATTGCACCCCGAGACTTGGAATACCACTGGACCTCGTCGCGTTTCTGTAAATAGCTTCGGATACGGAGGAAGCAATGCGCATGTCATTGTTGAAGATACTCAAGGCTGCCTCTCTAGCTGGAAACTTGGGAGAGATGTCAGAGCTCCGTCGACCGCAGCCAAATGCCATGATGAGCTAGTCCCTAGTCCACCGCTTGGTTTGCCCCGCCTATTGATGCTTTCTGGGTTCGATGAAAGAACCTGTCTACAACAAATACAGGGTCTAGGCAATCACATCGTCGATAAGGCGGATGCAGTTGACCATGAGAAATTCCTGGATGATCTTGCATACACAGTCAACGAACGGCGCTCTGTCTTTCCATGGAAGGCAGCCATTGTCGGAGACACGCTGGCGGGGCTGGCGGCCTCGCTCACTCAGAACCTCAAAGCTAGAAGCGCCATCAGTAAACCAACCCTTGGGTTTGTCTTTACTGGGCAAGGCGCACAGTGGGCCGGGATGGGGAAAGAGCTGCTTCAGACCTATCCTGTCTTCAAAACATCGATTTTGGGCATCGACAGATTTCTAAATGATATTGGAGCTTCTTTTACAGTGGAAGGTACACAGACACGACGCTTTCAAAGGTTCCGTATATTGACAAGGTGGAAACAGAGATCACGAAGTGCCCCGAGGAATCCAATTTGAACCACCCAAGTTTCAGCCAGACAGTGTGCACGGCGTTACAGATTGCGTTAGTCGACTTGCTAAAATCGTGGGGTATACATCCAGACTCGGTAACGGGTCATTCTAGTGGGGAGATCGCCGCTGCATATGCTACTGGTGCACTCAGCATGAATGATGCAATGTCAGTGGCACACTACCGAGGTGTTGTGGCAAGTCAGCTTCTGCATGAGCAATTAGACAGAGGTGCCATGATGGCAGTTGGAATGTCTGCCGAAGAGGTCAAGCCCTACCTGGACGAATTCCAGTCTAGACAACTGGTGGTAGCGTGCGTCAACAGTCCATCGAGTGTGACGATATCAGGTGATGCGCTTGCGATTGATGCACTCGCCCAAACATTGAAAGAAAAACAGGTCTTCAGTCGACGCCTTGAAGTGGGCGTCGCTTACCACTCTCCTCATATAGAACAGGTTGCCGAGAAGTATCACGGCTTTATAGAACATATCCAGCCCCGAGGACTGAGTCAGATAGCAGACGACAAGAAAGAAAGGTCGGCATCGTTCTTTTCTTCGGTCACTGGGACGAGGGTTCCTTTGGAAGAATTGAATGCTCAGTACTGGGTGTCAAACTTGGTCGGGCAAGTGAAATTTGCAAATTCGCTGAGGACCTTGTCTTTTGAGACAAATTCTCAGCGTGCTGGGAGTACAGGGGCTCCCAGAATAAGAAGGGCCGGAGCAGCCCAAAAGCCTTCTGTGGACTGTCTCATCGAGATTGGTCCCCACGCGGCACTTTCTGCGCCGATCAAGCAAGTTCTACAGGCCGATGCAAAACTCGATGCTGCCGATATAACCTATATTAGCATTCTGACGCGTAAAGTCAACGCGGTCACTACAGTCCTTGGTGCGGCCGCCACACTAGCATCACTCAACTACCCTATTTCTTTTAGTGCAATCAACCGCCCTATGGGGATCAAGGAAGGTAGTACGCCGCAGCTACTGGTTAATCTTCCAACGTATGCCTGGAATCACACCAGGTCATATTGGGCAGAGCCACGACTGAGCAAGATATATCGGAACCGAAGGACGCCGCGGATGGATTTACTTGGTGCACCAGACAATATGGCATGTCCATTCGAGCCTCGCTGGAGAAATTATCTTCGAACATCAGAGCTGCCTTGGCTTCTCGATCACAAAATCCAAGGGAACATTGTTTTCCCTGCCGCAGGGTATCTGGCCATGGCTATCGAAGCATCAATACAATTGAACAAAGATGAACAAAGGGTTGCTAGATACATTCTGCGAGATGTGGCAATACAATCAGCCCTGGTACTCAATGAAACTTCTCCCGTCGAGGTCATGGTATCTTTTCAGAAGCCGATACAAGACCAAGAAAATTTGTACAATTTCCATATATATTCCATCTCAGAGGAGAATAGGTGGATTGAACATTGCACTGGCCTTGTCGGCACACAGAAAAGCATTAATGTTTCAGGCGATGGAGCCGAGGAAACCGAGGGTTATGTAACGGTTCCATTGGGGACTGAAGTTCATGGAATATCGGTCATTGACGTCCGCGGATTCTATGAGAAGCTTCAAAATTCCGGTCTGGAATACGGGCCATCCTTTACGAATATGATAAAAGCACGTGTTACCCAAGACAGGACGTGCTTTGCAGAAGTCACTGTACCAGATACAGTATCCGTGATGCCTGCATCATTCCAGCACGAGCTTTTGGTTCATCCATGCACCCTGGATAGTATGTTTCATACAATTTTCGCGGCTTTGCCACCAGGCATGGGAATTGAGGAAGGACCTGCCGTCCCTGTCTCCATTGAAGAGATGATTGTATCGTCCAGTCTCAGTTGTTCGGCAGGAGAGCTCATGAGCATCTGTACTCATGTGCGCCCGATGCCAAACAAGGACGTAACGGCATGCATAGTCGCAGTGAGTTGTAACGAGAGGCAATTCGAAACCGAGCCAATTATTTCACTTCGTGGTCTACAGTGTGCGCGGCTGAAGCGCAATGAACCGGCATTGAATAAAAAGGACAGCCGCTTGATTTATCAGATTGACTGGAAACACGATCCAAGCTTTCTTTCCGGTAATAATGCGTCATTTCTATTTACCAACGACTGTGCTGTCCGAGAGCCTGCACCTCAAATAGAATACGAAGAGAGTGCTGCCGGCTTTATCAGAGCTGCGCTGGAAGAAGTCAGCACAACAGAAGCAATAGGGCTCGACCCTTCTCACCGCAGGTTCAGGTGTTACCTCCAAGATGTGCTCGAAAGACACGATGACAAACCCTCAATAGCCTCATCCCAATTGGAAAATATCCATTCCATCCCGATGGGAAAGCTCCTGTCGGCCATTGGCCAGAACCTTGTGTCTATTATTCGAAACAAAGTTGACTTTTCTACGGTCATTGAAGACGACCGCTTTATGGATGAGTTCTGGGATATATTCTCAGCGGATGACTCATACCAAGCAGCTGCAAAATATGTCAATTTGATTGGCCACGTCAAACCAGATATCTCAATCCTTGAATTTGGCGTTGGCACAGGCCAGATAGCGGAAATATTCCTGAACCATCTCGTGACGCGTAACGAGAGACCTCATTGCGGAAAATATACATTTGCTCACGAAAGTGCCTCTGTGCTTGAACATACATCGAAGCGGCTGAAGGCGTGGTCAGAGTTGGTTGAATGCAAGCCCATGGATCTTGGCAAAGAATTCCCTAAACAAGGGTTTGATAAGAATTCTTTTGACATTATAATACTCCCTCATGGATTGTGTACTGCACGCTGTGAGCAAAGTGCCCTTAGCAAACTCCAAGATCTCTTGAAGCCATCAGGCTATTTGATTGCAGTCAATCCCTTCGACCCAAAGAAGGATGTGCTGAAAAGTCTCTTGTTCAGTGCATTGCACTGCTTGTCTGCAGACGAATTCTGTTTGGGCCAGGGTGCTTGGACGGAGAGTCAATGGGACGAGATCCTGCAAGATGCGCATTTCACCGAGGTTGATGCATTTACAGTGGAAGACTCTGAGAATAGCCATCAGTTCATTGTCGCCAAGAAGCGAAAATACCGCAAGTCCCCTAGAAAAGTTTCCATCATTTGCGAGGAAAAAAACGAGACTGTGAGGCAACTAATCACTAAGCTCGAGAAGACCTCATGTGAGGTGAATGTCTCAGACGTGGACAAGGTGGATTTCAAGGATCATATTTGTTTAGTCCTTGACACCTCAAACTCTTCCCTGCTGGTCACTCCCAATGAAATTACATTCAGCAAGATAAAATCAATGTTTACACAGAGTAGGGGGGTTCTCTGGATCACAAAAGGAGGGACAATTGAGTCCGTGAACCCAAACGCGGCCTTGGCTGTTGGATTTGCAAGAACAGCACGTGCTGAATCGGGTATCGACCCGATCGTCAGCCTTGATCTGGATGCTCAAAATCCTCTCTCGGAATTTCAAGTCGCCGAAATGATCGCAAAAGTTCTGGTTGCCCGATTTCTGTGTGAAAATCCAGTCAAAGACACGGAATATGCGGAGAGAAATGGGCTGATCCTGGTTCCCCGAGTAGTAGAGAATTCGAAGGCAAATGACACCATGAACAGCATTGGTGATATTGAGGCTGTATCTGAGCAGCCTTTCCATCAACCTCAGCAGCCTCTCCGTCTTTCCAGGAAAATCAAAAATCCCGGTTTTGTTGGTGATTCACAGATGGCAGAACTCCCTGTTGGCTACGTCGAAATTCAAGTACACTCATTTGGCTTGAATAAATGGGATATTGAGCCAGAGCACCTTGATTGGGAAACAGACGACACCCTCGGACTGGAGTGTAGTGGCATTGTATCCAAGGTCGGTGCTGGGGTCCACGGCATCACTGTGGGCGACCGGGTTGCGTGCCTCGGAGCTGGCACCGCCAGAAGCTTCTATCGCGATCTGGCATCAACTTTCCAGAGGATCGATGACGAAATGTCATTCCAGGTAGCTTCGGCTTTGCCTTTGGCGTATACTGTTGCCTATTATGTTGTGAACCATCTGTCAATGGTTGAGTCCAATGATGCCGTTCTCATCCATGACGCCGGAAGTCATTTCGGCCAAGCACTTCTGGAAGTGTACCTGCTGAAAGACGCTCGGATATTTGCCACAGTGCAGAGCCCCGACGAAAGGGACTTGCTGAGCTCGAGGTTCGGGATACCCGAGGAGCAAGTCTTCATCAGCGGGAAGGATGATGTAGTCAAGGGTGTGTTACGGTTGACGAATGGCAAGAAAGCAAACGTAATAGTTACTTTCGAGACCCCAGAGGACAAAATTCTACAGAACTGCACTGCGCCATTTGGTCGGTTTATTCAACTTCGAAGACACAACCTGAAGACTCGACAGCTATCATGTCCGCAGAACACGTCCCTGTCTACCGTCAATATATTTGAGCTGCAAAAGGAGAGGACAGACCTTGCCAACCATATATGGCCGAAGGTCTTCCACTTGTTCCGCGACGGGCGACTCAAAGGTCCTGCATCTACCGATGCATATCATGTTTCACATATTCAAGAGGCAATAACAGCGACCCAAAGCCGACAGCATGTTGTGGTTCACGTAGAAGAGAACGATCGTGTGAAGGTACAGCTTACCCATACCCCAGAGGATGTCCACTTGCATTCGGCTAACGAGATCCAGGCCACCCTCCCTAAGTCCACGCAGCTATTGTTCCGCGCAGATGCATCATATATGCTAGTTGGTGGGCTTGGTGGAATTGGGAGGGAGGTTGCATTGTGGATGGCACGAAACGGAGCTAAGAACCTTATATTTGTCAATCGAAGTGGCCTTTCAACGTATCAGTCTCAGGTGACAGTGAAGAATCTGACGGAAAAAGGTATCGAAGTGACTACCCGAGCTTGTGACATCTCCGACGAGACCGGGGTCCAACGAATGCTTCATGAACTATCTCATTGTGCGCCTCCAATACGGGGGCTGATCCAGGCAACCATGATCCTCAAAGACGTTCATATTGAAAACATGACGTTGGATGAGTATCGGGATGTTATAGGACCGAAGCATTATGGCACCTGGAACTTGCACCGACATCTCCCCACGAATCTTGACTTCTTCCTGATGTTATCTTCTATCAGCGGTGTTATTGGGAATGCTACACAGGCTGCCTATGCTGCTGGCTGCACTTTCATGGACGCGTTCGCCGCTTATCGAAGAAGCCTAGATCTTCCAGCAGTATCTTTGGATCTCGGGACTATCACAGACGTTGGTTATTTAGCCGAAAACAGTGATCTAGCGGCTAAAATGGAACGACAAGGATTCCAAGGAACTGACACACCAACTCTTTTATCACTCATACAAGTTGCAATCTCTCAGTCGACCAGCGGTGAAGCACAACTTGTAACTGGTCTCGGTCACTGGGAAGAAATGGAATCACTTGCGAACTTTGACTCGCCCTTGTTTGCCCATTTCCGGTACAAGTTCCAAGTTCATGGCAAATCTGCTGCGCTCGGTGACTCGATGGAAGGATTGAAGGCTGAACTTGGTGCCGTAAAAACGGTAGATCAAGCTACCGTTGTAATATGCGACGCTATCAGCAGAAAGATTGCCTCACACCTCTCTATCCCCGTTGAAAATATCAATCCTTCTAATCCGGTCTCCGAGTATGGAGTTGACTCCCATGTGGCCGTGGAGCTGCGCAACTGGATATCAAGATTCATGGATTGCACTTTCCCCATTTTGGAAATTCTAGCAAAGTCTATGTTGGAGCTGTCTCAGAAAATTGCCAGTCAAAGGTTGGAGAGCAAGTCTGAGTGAGTTACCGATCTATGTTGGCGATGAGAAAGTGCAGAATATACTGTGAAGAAGACTAGCACCTATGTGAATATGTCAGCCACATCTGCTACATAATGTAGTGCTTGCGATAAACACAATTATGATACCCGTAGCCATAATTTGATAATGGAGAGTAGAATACCTAAGTCCGTAGAAAAGGTTGGGGAATCAATGACCTTCCCAGTATATAAACTATAAACCCCAACGCTAAACTACATGTGGGTTAGCCTGATTTGGAAGTCTCCGAGAGATCAATATGTCTCCGACTCTTCGACACCTCCAGAGCTGGGACTCTTTCTCCTTAGTTCTCTTTCTTCAATATGATCGTCGCACTATCTACGATAAAATTGCCAGATTGTATGAGATAACGGTTGACCATTTGACATATGTCCCTTGGAGTGCTCTCACCCCCGTTATAGTATAGCCAATGTCATTACCCATGTTAGGTACTCGACAACCTTTGCGCCTACGATCTGCCTGTACGGGGTGCTACGCCGCTAAGGTAGGCCTACTTGCAATGAGAGCGATCGAAATACCCTGACCGTGATGAGCATATTTAGGTCCGTTGCAGCGGCGAGAAGTATGGCTGTGACCGCTGTCGCCGGAACGGACTCTCCTGCGAATACCACATTTCAATGGTAGGCCGTGCGCCAAAGAAGCGACGCATGAAAGCGAATGACCGGATCCCCCGTTTGCAAGAATCCCGAGTTCCGCCCAGCACGACTTTACCTCAATCAGGCCCAGAAAGCGGGTCTTCCCAACAACCGCTAGTCAGTGTGTCCAGGACAGGGCATCAGCCTACCTCAGTGAATACTACAATGGGGGATGGTTCCATTTTCACGATGGGGGAGTTTGCCGCCATCTCTGCCGACACAGAGATCAATAGTTATCTGCAGAACCTGTTAAGCAACTACCCGGCGGATCTGCCGCTGGTTTCTCCCGGCGCGACCGATCCTATCTGGCTGGGAACGGAGAACTTGTTCCCTGATTTGCCTCCAGACATCCCTAGGATTTCCACTTCCGAGGGCATGTCCGATAAGTGCACTATGGAGTTCCCCATCCAGGAGCGGACGGCGCATTCGGTGCGGTCCCGATTGGCGGAACAAACTGACGCGAGAGCCCCAATCCCCCCTAGCTATCGCGAGAACTCAGTTAAGTCGTCTCATCTGCATGCCGCCGCTCTGATGGAGACCATCGAGTGCTTGGAAGAGCAGCTACAGAACCCCCAGGTCCCGATCGATCAAGCGATGCAGTTGAACCGGCACGCCATGGCCAAGGTACGGGAGGTAAGCAAGACCGACGAATTTCGACGGTGCCATAGTTGTCCGCTCCTGGTGGCGACTATCATGGATCTGGTTGTAGGGCTATATGAAATCGTGATCCTCTCAACCGAGCGCCCTGCAGTCGACGAGAATAATCCGCTCTGGCAAAACAGTCTGTTTCAGCAGCCGGCTGAGATGAGTGAGATACCGAGTAGTGGATCCAGTCCCAGATCGGACATCAGCGGCGGTTCAGAGCCCCCGCTTTTCCAGTTTGGATGTCTCGAGTTTGACCCAGAGGAACAAGAGATCTTCCGAACTGCAATGATGCGGCGCGATTTGCGACAGTGCATTGAAACCATTCAGTACTGTAGTCAAGAGATTCTGCAACAACAGTCACAGGCTGCGGATGTACGCAGTGGGCCTCGCGACGGGGCTTTCAAACCGAGAAGGCCATCAAATAAGATACACACCCAGTGGTACCAGGAGATGGGATACCGGACTAAGGAGCTTCTTGCCGCCCTTCCCGCCCAGTGCAGCAGGCACCGATGAAGAACATCTTGATTCTCTCGCTTCACAGAGAAAAACTAGTAATACATCCTCAGTACACTTTCTCAGGTTCATAATCCATTACGCAATACTTCGCATGCAAACATAAAACACAAGCAAACTACATCTCAAATGAAATGAACTCTATCTGCCCCTGGTCTCGTCCGTAGAGTACACTTTATGCCCACTATCACTTTTGCACATCCTATCCGTCGGCTGCCGCTCGCGATCACTCGAAGGGAGTGCAGTGGATCTTGGAATTCACTCCTGCTGGGCACCATCCCTTTTCTTCTTCTTCTTCCGTCACACTATCCTGAATATCGTTCTTCCTTGCGGTTTACTACTGCCCAGTAGACAAGATCATAAAGGAATGGTCCTGAGTATGAATGAACGAAAGAGAAAAGGAAGACTGCAACTGAGACATATCACAGTTTAGTCGCACGAGCCCAAAACAGCTGCATCTGCCCACTCCGAGCGCCGGGAACGGGCGATAGTCGATCCGCCAGCATAAATTGAGACTCTGCACAGCCCGCTTGTTCGAAGAGGGAGAGTATCTGATCCCGTGAAAAGCTGTTGTGGGAGATGGTATGCGCTGCAGGGTGCTTTTGGTCTATTCCATCGTGCATATGGAGACGGTTATGATGATGATGGTGCTGATGGTGATTGTGAGGACCCTCCGAACAGGACGGAGTTGTCTGCGCGCTAGCTTGCTGCTTAGGCTCATTCGACAAATCATGCGCCGTCCAGTCAATAATGAGAAGTACACCACCCGGTCGCAGCCTTTCGGCGAGACGTTTGGTGGCCAAAGCGATGTCTTCGACATGGTGCAATGCCATACAAATAGCTACCAAATCGAACCCATCTAGCTCTTCCTTGCTAAGTGGAGGGGTAGTCGGTGTAACTGTTGGAGCTAAGAGATTACCCTGAACGGCCGACATGCGTGAGTTGTCAAGGCCTAGTTCCGCTGCGGTTGCACGATATTCGTCCAGCATACCAGCTGACAGGTCAATGCCAATGCATCTGGAAAAAAGATGATGCAGGGACTATGGAATGTCAACGGTCAGTAGTTTGTGCTGTAGATGTCATATGTTCTAATCGTCAACCAAGGTCAATAACTCACGCGAGACACAATGCCATTACCGCAGGCATAATCCATCAATTTCGTCTGCCGCTCATTGTCGCCTGTAGGAAACTGAACGCCTATCCAGTCGACGTTACCCGTCAGGAATTCTAAAACCTGATTTTGCAGATCTTGAATCCATTTGTCTTTGAAAACAAAGTGCGAAGCATTGCTAGACGAATTCAGCTGTCAGCATTTCTCCCAAGGTGCTCGCCATATGCCTATCATGGGAGTCTCTCCATCACGACTCACTTCCAATGTTCTTGGTTCTTGTCGGCAAGTGTCTGCCCCATTGTGCTGGGTAGTTCGATGATATCCTCTATAAGTGTAGTTCGATATCAAATAAGGAAAGAGAGAAAGATAATATCGCTAGGTGGGCATTGGTAAAAACACAATGTGGCACCAAGACGACGTATTTATATGACAAGGTTGGAAGCGCTTACAAAACACAACAGGTTATCGGCCCGTTACCCCCTCCGTAAGAAGTCTATCAATGTGGCTCCGCCAAGAAGAGATTAACTTTCACTAGCTTAGTGTATTGCATATACGATCTACAGCAAATCGCAAGTTGTTTGGTAACTAGATTACAGTATTCGGATGAAATAAAGCGCCAAAATTACTAGCCCACAAAGATCGGCACGATCTACATTGACAGACTTGTTACGGAAGGGGGGGTAACGGGCCGATAACCAGCAGCACTCCCTCGGATAATACTTCCCGAGGGCCCCAGTGCTGGTTTGTTGTTTGATAAAATACTATACTACCTAGGTATATTCCGAGTCTGTCAGAATCTAGAATTCTCTCGACCGGACCGTAGCTGAGATCGAGTTAGTGATTATGTAGCGTTACTACCAATTGTTGGTTGTTGCTTATTTCGGGCAAGAGGGGCTGCCTTTGAGTATAAAAAACACACAAACATCAAATTTCAAATCTACGATCACGATCTCCACCCCCGGAATATGGAATTTTACTTCAGTTACATTTGTGCACTTTATGGCCTAGGTCCTGTAATAGAACAAATACAATTTAGTGAATAGCTTTATTTGACAGGCCTTTGAAGGTTGCACGAAACCAAATTTCCAGTCAGGTCGTAGTGTGGGATAATGACTCGTGTCCACTAGGAACAGTACTCGTCGAGAGGAGTGAAGGTTTTTCCGCGTTTTCCAAGGAGCCAACAGCCGTTGGTGGTGCATTCCCAGAGGCAATTACAGCACTCAGATTGACCGTCTTCGTAGTCGACGACTACACAGAAAGGGAAAGCCCCTCGTCCCAGTTGGCACAACGCACACTCCAACTCAACACGACGCCCGACCATGAACATGTATGCCGCTTCTACATGTTCGGAAAGCTTGCCGATCTCTTTGTTTAGGTCCAAAGCACCCCAGGGGATGCCGTTCCGCAGCATGGGCTCTCGGCGAGGTGGGAGTGTGGCGAGGAGACGCAGGAAAGGAGGCGAGATGTCTCGTCCATCCCGTACGCACCCATAACGAAGTTCTTGGATATGGGAGGCCCATTTCCCTGGAGGGTGCTCGTCGGACCCGGTGTGGGGGGCTGGGAGGTTCAAGGGCTTAGGTGGGGGAGAAAGGGCAATAGATCGACTATAAATGTTAGTGTATCCCCCCACAATGATGTCTAAGGCGAGAGGCGATACCGCGATCTCATCATGTTTAATGGATGGGATGGAAAGCAGATCAAATCAATGGATTGGATGGATGGATGGATGGATGATGAAGTGAGAGGATGAGATGGAAGAACGAAGTAAAGAAGAACAAAAAGCAGAGGAGGATTGGAAGGAAGGACGAAATAGTGATTGAAGAACTCAGGCGCGAGGGTCTACAGTCGAATGCTTTCTTCACTCATCCAAACTTGGATATGCTCATTCCTCCGTCTCACATTGCCCCCGACTGCCTAAATAGGTATGATTATATGATAATTCTATATACACGACGCTTTATATAGCCTCGTTCCGTTTCTTTCGATTCTATCTTGCTCCTTGGGATCCATCGTTCGGTTCTTGTCCAGATGAGCAGACCCAATCGCTCGGAAATTCGATTTGACCCCTTACTCGATAGCATTTACTCTTTGACTAGACAACTCTACGACTCTTCCCTAGGGTCTAAACGATTACATTCGAAGCTAACAGCAATATACATGCCTAGTGTCAACTATGCCTGGAGCGAAGTTCAGCGATGGTAGCACACAACCACACTCTTTCATTTCCATGAATATATGCATCCAGGGAATCACTTACCCATCTTCATGATCTTCGTCCACGCCTTGTCTCTGCGATTGAACAACTTGAGGGTGGCTTTCGACTTCTTGCCCCCCCTTTTTAATGGCCCTAATAACCCGTCCGATTGTCTCCTGGTTGACTTAGGGTGAGGATCCGGTTGTTCGGGACATTCTGTACAAACCCGGACCGTGTTTTTCTTGGTCTCGCCAGTGGCAGTTCGTCGATTACACCTTTCCCGGCACTAAATCGCAAGAGGCAAAGGTTCTTCATCTCAAGCCCCCTGCGTGGGCCGACAGATTTGGCGTTGATGGGAATTCTAGGTACTTGCTGATCGAAGTTTTTGCTATCGATGATCATTTTCTCACATTGCTTTACTGGCAGACGCAGGATCGGCCCCCCTTTGATGTTTAAAGCGGCGGAGCGGATAAATCAGGCTTTCGGGGCTTTGGTGGGGCTGTTAGCCGTAAACCGCTGTTGGCCTAGCATCCTGGCTCGCCCATTTACTGATATCCTTTCTGATGTCCTTTCCGGCGTGTTTTCTGTTATAGCTAGAAGGACAAAAACGCGTTGCCTACATAGCACATAATAAAATCCCCGCGGCTGGGTGTAAAGTGTTGCAAAACAATTTTTCCGTTCGTCACGTTCGAATATAACCTTCCATTCCTGAATTTCACGTAATGAAAACGAATGATATGTCAGGCCAAGCATGATCGTCATCCTGATATGCGGAATCTCGATGGGGGTGTGCCTCGACAAGTCCAAGCGCCCGAGGGACGTGAGGGTTTTCCTTTTAGGATCCATTTGCTCTCTTAATATAAATCGCGTGTTTGGCACAAAGCTTGGTACCGATTGAAACATTTGAAGAATTGTAATTCTGGTTAAATCTCTTATAAATGTTCATATGCAAGACAACATGTCCAAATTGCAAATCCCCGATAACAATGAGCTCAAATAAGCTCCAAGGTCGAATACGAAATTTCCGGCTATTTATATAATTGGGTCTTAGTTCAGAGCAAGGCTCTAGGCTTCCAAGGATGACAATATGATTTTAGGCAACATTTAATAATATTACGTGAGAGAAGTGCTAACCAGTATAACTAACCTTGGAATGAACGTGGAAGTGTAATCATAGCTGCCAAACATACTTTCATCCAGCCTCATAGGGTCTGTTTCACTTTATTAGCAAGTATCTGAGGAATCGAAAGTCGGTCAAAAGATCAGAAGATCATATAAACATGCATTTGGGTATCAGATCTTGTTATCATGGACCAATTATATTAATCACCTCAGATTCACCCACGAGTAGTAACTAGTTAATATAGGTATGTTGTCGATTATTCATCTTACAGTCGGCTTTTGTATCGCGCCGTGCTGAACAAGACGGGATAATATAGTGTCATCCATGGATATTCTTACCATAAGCAACTTTTCTCAGCCAATGAACATCCTGTTCGGTCTTCGATCTTTATCCACATTTGAATCCTTTCCTTCGCCAACGGAGACAACGGAGACCGAGAAGGTGCCAAGACTCCAATCGGAGCTTGGTGTGACCGAAGAAGCCGATGAGTAAGCGGAACGGGTGCAGAAAAGTCCCTCCGAACCCATTTTAGCCTTGGAGAGATCCCTAATTTATGAGTCTTAACAGGGGTTCGAGAGCGAAACATCTGTTTGATCAATTGGGGCTCCGCATTGAATCTTAATGCTGCCAATGATAAAGTAGTTTTTTTTCGGGGCTGTTGTCGTGGACCCCCCCGAGACCTTCTCATATAAGGATGGAGTCCCCCAAATTAGTATCGGCGTCTACTAACTGCCCTTTTTCAACGCCTCTCCCCTTTCTTCTCTCTTCCCCGCCATAATGGATGGGTCAGAAAAGGGACTGGGCGCAAGCTCTGATGAGATTCAATTCGATACAGAAAGCGCCATGACGATCACAGGCGACGAAACTCCCCGCAAGGAGAGCCCTAATCGGAAAGGAAATGACTGGAGCATGATGTCCAAGCTCCAGGAGGAGAACGATCGCAACTTGGCTGCTGGATTCAAGAAACAGGAACTTGGTGTCACATGGCAGAATCTCTCCGTACAGGTAACAAGTTCAGAGGCCGCTGTGAATGAGACTGTTCTCTCACAGTTCAATATTCCCACCAAAATCAAAGAGGGTAGGCGAAAGCTTCCTCTGCGGACAATCCTCAACAACAGTCATGGCTGCGTGAAGCCCGGTGAAATGTTGCTTGTGCTGGGCCGCCCCGGCTCTGGCTGCACGACATTGTTGAAAATGCTTGCGAACCGACGAGGAGGATACAAATCAGTGGAAGGCGATGTTCGCTTTGGTTCCATGAATCCTAAGGAGGCTGAAATGTTCCGAGGCCAGATTGTGATGAACACCGAAGAAGAGATCTTCTTCCCAGCCCTAACTGTTGGTCAAACTATGGACTTCGCCACGCGACTTAAGGTGCCCTTCCATCTGCCAGACGGTATGACTGCCTTGGAATACCAACAAGCATCGAAAAAGTTCCTCCTCGAATCCGTCGGAATCTCTCATACCGAGGACACCAAGGTCGGTAATGAATACGTTCGCGGAGTGAGTGGTGGTGAGCGCAAGCGAGTTTCCATCATTGAATGTATGGCCACCCGAGGATCCGTCTTCTGCTGGGACCAATCGACTCGTGGTCTTGATGCCTCTACTGCCCTCGAATGGACGAAGGCTATCCGAGCTATGACCGACACCCTCAATCTGTCCACCGTGGTTACTCTCTACCAGGCTGGTAACGGCATTTATGATTTGTTCGATAAAGTTCTCGTGCTTGATGAAGGAGAGCAGATCTTCTACGGTACCAGAGAGCAAGCTAGGCCATTTATGGAGGACGCCGGATTCATCTGCCGAGAAGGATCCAATATTGCCGACTACCTCACTGGTGTCACCGTTCCCACCGAGCGCAGAATTCGAGATGGCTTCGAAAACCGCTTCCCGCGCAATGCGGAGGCGTTGAGGGCTGAGTATGAAAAATCACCTACCTACACTGAAATGGTAGCAGATTACTCTTACCCAGACTCCGATCTCGCCCGCGAGCGGACCGAGGAATTTAAGCAAGGCGTGGCTTTTGAAACCTCCAAGACCCTACCCAAGAACAGCCCCTTCACCGTTGGCTTCCTTGATCAGGTTAAGATCTGTGTGCAGCGCCAGTACCAAATCCTATGGGGCGACAAAGCTACGTTCATAATCAAGCAAGTGGCAACACTGTGCCAGGCCTTGATCGCTGGCTCCCTATTCTATGATGCCCCGGATAACTCTGGTGGACTTTTCATCAAATCCGGTGCCCTCTTCTTCTCCCTTCTTTACAACAGCTTGCTCGCCATGAGTGAAGTGAACGAGTCCTTCTCTGGAAGACCTGTGTTGATCAAGCATAAGGGCTTCGCTTACTTCCACCCGGCCGCTTTCTGTCTTGCCCAAATTGCTGCCGACATACCTGTCTTGCTTTTCCAGGTCTCCATGTTTGGTCTCGTTCTTTACTTCATGGTTGGACTCTCTATGTCTGCTGGGGCATTCTTCTCCTACTGGATTATTGTTTTCACAACGACAATGGTAATTGCCTTTTCAACTTTGTCACTTGGTTGTTAACTAATCACTATACAGACTATGACTGCTCTTTTCCGAGCCGTAGGAGCTCTATTCTCTACCTTCGATGGAGCCTCCAAAGTCTCTGGTTCGCTGATCATGTTCACTGTTCTGTACACCGGTTACATGATCCCCAAGCCTGCAATGCACCCGTGGTTCGGCTGGATCTTCTGGATCGACCCGCTTGCCTATGGGTTTGAGGCTTTGCTAAGTATTGAATTCCATGATAAGACCGTCATTCCATGCGTCGGCACGAATCTGATCCCCAACGGCCCCGGGTATGAGAATGTCCAGGCGCATCAGTCTTGCGCCGGTGTGGCTGGCGCGATCACAGGCCAAAACTTTGTGGTTGGCGACAACTATCTAGGGTCACTGTCGTACAGCCACTCGCATGTTTGGCGCAACTTCGGTATCAACTGGGCCTGGTGGGTGCTGTTTGTTTTTGTCACGATTGTTGCGACTTCGAAGTGGCAGACACCCTCCGAGGCGGGTAGCACGCTGGTGATCCCTCGTGAATACTTGCACAAACACGTTCAAAATCAGCAAAAGGACGAAGAAGGCCAGAGTTCAGAGAAGCACGTTTCCCAACCCAAGGATGAGGCCCCAAAGCTTGACAACCAGTTGGTCCGTAACACGTCCGTCTTCACATGGAAGGATCTTTCATACACTGTTCAGACACCTACCGGTGACCGCGTCCTCCTCGATAACGTCCACGGATGGGTGAAACCTGGTATGCTTGGTGCTTTGATGGGCTCCTCTGGTGCTGGAAAGACGACTCTACTTGATGTTCTGGCTCAGCGCAAAACCGAAGGAACTATCAATGGTTCGATTATGGTTGATGGTCGTCCATTGCCTGTCTCGTTCCAACGCTCAGCCGGCTATGTTGAGCAGTTGGACATCCACGAACGTATGGCAACAGTCCGAGAATCCTTGGAGTTCTCTGCCCTATTACGCCAACCTGCTACCACCCCACGTGAAGAGAAACTTGCTTACGTGGATGTTATTATTGACTTGCTCGAGCTTCATGATCTAGCCGATACTATGATCGGTAGTGTGGGAGCTGGATTGAGTGTCGAGCAACGCAAGCGTGTTACTATCGGAGTTGAACTCGTTTCTAAGCCTAGCATTCTAATCTTCCTCGACGAGCCCACCAGCGGTCTTGATGGGCAGAGCGCGTATAACACCGTGAGGTTCCTTCGCAGACTTGCCGATGCTGGCCAAGCTGTACTAGTCACCGTGCATCAACCATCTGCACAGCTTTTCGCTGAGTTTGATCAGCTTCTTCTGTTGGCCAAAGGAGGCAAGACTGTTTTCTTCGGTCCTATTGGGGAAAATTCAAAGGGTATCAAGGGCTACTTCTCCCGTTACGGAGCGCCATGCCCGCCTGAGACTAACCCTGCTGAGCATATGATCGACGTTGTTTCTGGTCAACTGAGTCAGGGTAAAGATTGGAATAAGGTCTGGCTGGAGTCACCCGAACACACTTCTATGCTTAAGGAGCTCGACGAGATCATTGAGACGGCTGCCTCGAAGCCGCAAGCTACCATGGATGATGGTCGTGAGTTTGCTACCAGCCTCTGGGAACAGACGAGTCTAGTTTTGAAACGTACATCAACAGCCTTGTACCGAAACTCTGACTACATTAACAACAAATTTGCGCTCCATATCTCATCAGGAATCTTTGTGGGATTCAGTTTCTGGAAGATCGGTGACTCCGTCTCGGATCTTCAGAGTGTGTTATTCTTCGTCTTCAACGCCATCTTTGTCGCTCCCGGTGTGATCAATCAATTGCAGCCGACCTTCCTTGAACGTCGCGATCTGTTCGAGGCACGCGAAAAGAAGGCGAAGATGTACTCTTGGAAAGCGTTCACTTTCGCCTTGATTGTTTCGGAATTCCCATATCTGGTTGTGTGTGCCGCTCTCTTCTTCAACTGCTGGTATTGGACGGCCGGTATGGCAGTTGATTCCAGTAAGAGCGGTAGCATGTTCTTCGTGTTTTTCCTCTACGAATTCCTCTACACTGGAATCGGTAAGTTGACCATCCATTTTCATACTGAACCCCCCAACTAACAATGAACCTAGGTCAATTTGTCGCTGCGTATGCCCCGAACGCCCAGCTTGCTGCCATGATCAACCCTCTTATTCTCGGCGTAAGTTATCTTCATGTCTCGGTTTTCTTAACATCCCAGCTAACACCGTGTTTCTCAGACAATGATCTCTTTCTGCGGTGTCTTGGTCCCCTATGCCCAAATCGTCAGCTTCTGGCGATACTGGATCTACTGGCTCAACCCATTCAACTACCTCATGGGCAGCATGTTAGTCTTTGGGCTGTTCGATCGCGAAGTCAATTGCAAGGAGCAAGAATTTGCCATGTTCGATGCACCCAATGGATCCACTTGCGGTGAATACCTCGGCGAGTTCATGCAAACCATCGGCACTCGTATGAACCTCATCAATCCCGAGGCCATCGAAGGATGTCGCGTGTGTCAATACACCCGTGGATCCGATTATCTTGCCACCATCAACCTAATGGATTACTACTACGGTTGGAGAGACACCGGTATTGTGGCTCTGTTTGTGATCAGTTCATATGGACTGGTGTTTGCTCTCATGAAATTGAGAACCAAGGCATCCAAGACGGCCCAGTGATTGGGGGGTTGGACCTCCAGTGGACCTCCAGTGATGTGGCTTATCGACTTTTGCAAAAGTTAATCTCTCTAGACGTGTTTTCCCCCTCCCCCCTTCTATGCCACCACGTAGAGGTGTGGGTACAGGTCTCTTCTCTTCTCTGCTCTTCTCTGCATATTACTATAGAACATGTACATCTCTACTCATTTAGATTGCATAAATATTAATTGATATTATCGCCTTTGTTTATAAATCAGGGAAAACACTGACATGCCGACCGAGATAGCCGTATTAAGATACTCAAATAGGAGTTACACCGGCCCACCGGCCAACCTTTCAGCCACACGGAGAAAGTGCGAGCCCTCTGGGATCATTCCTGAAAGAAAAGAAGAAAAAGACGAAAAGACAAAGGCTGGTGGATCAAGGGATTAACATAGGAGGGGTTGAAATACTCTCCTTACCACATAACACGGATTATCTCCGATAGACGATGATATATCCTACGGAATTGCCTAAACTGGATTTCCAGTGCCGAACAACCTATCACAAGCCTCAAGGATAAATCCAAGCTCACCTCAAGATACTTTGTCGGACTTTGTCCGAACCGAAGAGAAGGTCAAAGTTGAAGCCCTGAGCCCGTCTTGGCGAAAAAGGTTGGGGGAAAGACTTTCTGGGGATATTCCTCCTATTCCTCCTCTCTTCTGATGATCAGCCCGTGTCTCCTATGTGGGGGTCACCGCACTTTGTCTTCCTTTGTCTTCCTATCAAAACATCCTCAACGCCGTCATACCACCGGATACGCTCATACGATTTCCGCATTGGGATTTCCCCGCAAAATGATTGGACCCTCCCCCACGTTTCTCCAGAATTCAAGATTCACGGGGTAAATGCGATCTTCGGAGAGTAACATGACATGGTCCATCATGCTTCCCCGCATATAAATAAGTCTAGGTGCTGGAAAATTGCCCCTGTTCTTCACTATTTTCCATCTGATCAAGTGAGCAACCATGGTTGGAACCGAAAATGCCATCACCGAGGCGGAGTTGGGGATGAAGATGGACTTGAGCCATGAGGAGGTTATCAGTATAGCAGAGTTGACCGAGGAAGAGAAGGTTATCGAAAAGAAATTGCGCATACGCATCGATTCCCTGATTATGCCACTGGCCATTCTGGTCTACCTGATGAATTATATCGATCGGTATGTTTGCCTCATCCATAACAGTCGCTTAATGCTAATGGAACCAGCAACAATTATGCCGCGGCGAAGCTCCAAGGTCTCGAAGAGGATCTCAACCTCGATGATACAAAATACCAAACCGGTCTCTCCATTCTCTTCGTTGGATACATTCTCATGCAGGTACCTTCCAACATGCTTCTCAACTACATGGGTCGACCATCCTGGTACATTGGGTTCTTCGTCTGCGCTTGGGGGCTGGTATCGGCAGTGACAAGTCAAGTCACAACCTATGGAGGCATTGTGGCCTGTCGATTCATTCTCGGCTTGGTCGAAGCACCCTTCTTCTGCGCCATTCTCTTCTATCTGTCGAAATGGTACACAAAGCAGGAATTGGCTCTCCGAATGAGTATTTTCTACTCCGGCTCCCTGCTGAGTGGAGCTTTCGGAAACCTTATCGCCGCTGGTATTCTCAACGGACTGAAAGGCCACCGAGGACTTTCGGCATGGCAGTGGCTTTACATTATTGAAGGCTCCATTACCTGTGCCATCGGACTGGTCATTTGCTTTGTTCTGCCCGACTTCCCAGAGACATGGAAAATGTTGTCTCCGGAGATGCGCAAAGTCGCCCAGCGACGTCTTGCCATTGAGGCCGGCCAGGCTGATGTGGATGAAGGGGGTGGTAGAAGCCAGTTAGAGGGGTTCAAGCTCGCCATGACCGACATCAAAACCTATGTATTCGCCTTGGCATACATGTGCATTACCGGAGCGGCGGGTTTCCAGAACTTCTTCCCGACCTTGGTAAAGACTCTCGACCTGTCCGAAACCATCACGCTGGTGCTGGTGGCACCCCCATATCTGTTCATGGTTGTATATTCTCTTTGTCACTCCCTGGCTTCCGATAGACTGGGGAAGAGATTCTGGTTCTTCGTCTACCCGATCCCGATCACTATTATTGGATTTGTGATCTTCATGAAAACCGACTCTTTCGGAGCACGATACTTCTCGTTCTTCTTAATGGTCTTCGTCTTCGCCCAGAATGGAACTCTGTATTCCTGGCTCGCGAGTTCGATCCCTCGTCCACCTGCCAAGCGTGCCGTCGGTAAGTTATATATTCCCCTTGTGTTCCTCCCCCCATTGACCACCAAGCTAATCCAACCAGCCTTTGCATTTTTCAACTCTATTGGAAACAGCGCTTCGATCTGGACCCCCTACACGTATTTCGAAACCGAGGAACCTCATTACTCCACGGCTATGGGTGTTTGCATTGCACTGCAGCTAGTTGGTGGTCTTTCGGCCCTCTTTTTATACTTCAACTTGGGCATGCTCAACAAACGCCAGGAGCGTATGGAGAATGAGGAAGTGCAGCTTTCCGAAAAGGATATTCGTCGGCTGCAGGCTACGGCTGATATTGAAGGAATTGATATTGCGGCTGCTAGACGGCTGCAAAAGGGATTCCGTTATGTATTGTAGAAGGATGGTAGCAAATTTTACATGTTCGATTTGATATCTTAATTTCTTGATTCGAGGCTTTTGCTTTGGATATATTTGGGTATAAGGTAGTACCAACTGTGGGACAAAAGCCCATTATGACCAGGCATAGCCACCTCGATCTGGGCATGGCAAGGGAATGGAGTCTGAGTAGTACGACTGTCCTATCATACCTATAGTAATATATATTGAAGAGGGGAACGCTCAAGGCTGTATGCTCTGAGGCACACGGGTCGATTCAGCACT
>LACB01000306.1:0-33669 GCA_030142185.1 Penicillium thymicola
ACCACCCTGAGCGTTGACATCGGCGCCAGCTCCGAGCAGTATCTGGACTGTCTCAGGGCTTCCACGCCATGCAGCGGCCTGTAGAGCATTGCCGTAGTAACCACCCTGGGCGTTGACATCGGCGCCAGCTCCGAGCAGTATCTCCACAACACTCTCATAGCCTCCTAAAGAAGCTGCTTGTAACGCACCTCCATCTCCCTTCTTTCCCAAATCCACGCCCTCATCTAAGAGCCATTCGACAAATTTTAAATTTCCACTACTGGCTGCCTCGAATAATGGTGTCTTTCCGCTCTCGTTTTTCGCATCTTGGTCTGCTCCCTTCCCCCGGAGTATTTTGCCCGCTGTGACGTGACCCCATCGGGCTGCCAAGTGTAACGCTGTATCTCCATACATGTTCCTTATCGCGACATCCGTAGCACCCGACACCATAGGCTCTATTAGATCCACTAGATTAGCAGCAGCAGCCATATGTAACAGTGTTGTGCCTCTCGGTGGGCATACTCTGCTATGCTCATCTAGTTTCCGGTACACTTGGACCCAACGACCGAGCAGTTTTTGTAGGACATCTTTCTCATTCTGAACTATGTCGGGTCGAAAGTCGGCAGCCTTTTCCGCGTGAATAAAGAGATTCGTAGTGGCGTATTCAAGCAAGGGACGCTCTTGGATAAGGTGCTCTCTGGTTCCTTTGAATCCACTGGATTCTCTCGGTTCATGAATTCCTGCAAGATACACTAAACACGATCGGTAAAGAGTTGCCTGGCATCGGAAAATGACCTGCTCCTCGTTCATAGACGACGTGCTCATATCGATATCATGACACAAAACCTTAAGCCCTTTCGTGCGCAAGAAATCATTGACCGACTGGTGTACCACCTGTATAGTCTCATTGTTATCCGCACTTGGGACTACTTCAGCTAGTCCGCCAGAAAGAGCCTTGGTTCTTTGTAGCATGTGTTCGTTGCTTTCGATGAAACCGGAGATCCTTTCCCATTTCTTCGCAGACAGCGTTGCCCGCGCATTCTCAGTCACTAAAGCATACCGCATTTCGGCCACAGTCAGCGGTCGCTCGGCCAGACATACCCATTGAAAGAACAGAAATGACTGCTCGCGGTTCCTCTTGTCAATCACGTTGCTCAGAATATACGCGTAAGCATCTTCCAGGCCGGCTGGGACCTCGCGTAACCAGCAACAAATATCGTCGAACGATTCCATTTCCCGAACCTTCCGCTCGAGGAGGGGTAGTATAATATGAACCCATTGGAAAAATCCATTTGCTTGCCGGGTTAATTGCTCGACCAGTATTTCCCTCATCTTCTGACTGGCGTTGTCTTTGGTCTCTGTCTGGGCAAGGGTATCCTGGATATATGTGGCGATGTCTTGCTGATTGTGATCTTCGACCTTAATCTCTATAGCCTGTCCACTTTCCATGATAGGATAGTGTCGACATGAGATACAAACTCGGATGCATAGCTTCTTTTTCTCGGCGCGATCAACGAGCCGATGAAAATATCCAGCGAGCTGCTGAGCAGACTGAGCCCCAGCCTCATCTAGAGCATCCACAAAAACGACCACGTGCTGTTGGTTGGCTGATGCCAGAATGGCACTTGCTAGTAAATCCTCTAGCATCACTTGTGGCCATTCCCACTGACGTTTGCCATATCCAAACTGCTTACATCGCCGGCCATATGTCTCACGTATATGTGGACGCACTGTCGGGTCGCGATCGAAAATCTGGTTCAGTAATGATCTCAGCATCCCTAGCGGGGTACGCTGCATTTCTGTACCCCGGGCGGTGAAAAAAAAGTCCAGGCGAATACCCGGGCTATCGTCCTGTGATCTTTGGAGCTTGTCGTGCAGGAATACCATCAAGGTGGACTTTCCTGAACCTGGTTTGCCTTTAATCCAGAGCAGACCATGGGACTGGCTTCTCCAAGACTGAAACTCTTCCAGCTCTAAGATCCACTTGCAGGTATTCGTGTGGCATGGCTCGATATTATCCCTCCTATCTAGCATCTGCGGGAATGCCAGTGACTCAAGTACATCTGTCACAGTTGTGAGTGGAAAAACTGTTTGATTGGTAAGGAGCGATGCGAACCATTGTCTGTATTCTGCTCTGGGGTCTCCAGTCGGTCTGGGCCGCAAAAGCGGCTGTCAGTCAATTTTTCCAGGTTTGAAGAAGGCTTTAGGTCTTTCACCAGATGAAAAATAGTTTTGAGTTATCGGACCATGGTTGGTCCCCACCTGAGTTCCCGAGTTCTCGCCACCAAAGGATGTGGAATTCATGCTTAATAGCCAGTGTGTGATGATGCTGTCGCAGCCAGAGAGAAGGCTCTCACGTGGAGAAAGGGGAGCTCAGCCCCACGGTCAGGTGATTGTTGGGCGCTGAATCTTGGCGGCTACTTCTCCTATCAAGTTAACCGTGGGCATCTGGTAAATGAGGGGGGATTGCGGGTCCGAATCGGGAGATCCACTTGAAAGTGGATCGAAGTGTGTATTTTTTGGAGAGGGGAACGCTATATCTAGATAGTGGAGGAACCGGGGGTGGTGGAAATGGCGGCGGTGCTTGACTGTTGACCCTCTAACCACAGTTTGCCCCAAAAAGGCACATGAATTTGCCGGTTTGTTTGGTTGGGCAAGGGATCTCGAGGGAAAAAAGTGAGGCCGGAAATTACAAACGATCAAGTTTAAAAAAGTTCGCCGCAGTGGGAATTTCAACTCAGGATCGCGTTATAACATGTGACGTACTGATTTATTCTAATTCCATGTTTCAATAACGCCTTGATGCCCTAACATTCTCCTAATCTTTCTAAATTATAGTACTTCATAAATAGGGATCGCCTTCTTCACGTTTTCGACCCAGTCCTTAATGTCCTCCACAAAACGTCGGGCAATACCCCGCTTGATTCCCTTGCTGATGAAGAATTCTGGGTCTTGATCTTTGTAGACCTGCTCTAGGTCAAGGCCATCTTCAAGCATCGCATCACATGCTTGTCGAAATGCAGCTTTGAGGGTGTCATTAGTGACATTTGACTCCTGCCACTCACCATATTCCTTGACAGCCACGTCTCTTGGCCCGGGAATCTCTAGCGTGCCCATAATCTTCAAGTCCACAGCCACGTTGGCACCTGAAACGTCTAACCCCGAAGTGGGAGACTGCGAGGGCAGAACATTGATGTTGATAGGGGGATAAGGTACTCCCGGTAAAAGGGAGCTGCCTCCCTTGCGCTTGTCTCTTTCAAGTCTCTGTTGCTCTTCCATGTATAATTCTTCACGGATCGCTTCGGGTACGTCCTTATGCGACTCGAGAAGACCACCCTTTTCCACGTGAGTCACTAGGCGCCTCATATGGTGTGTTTTGAGTTGATAGTGCTTCTTTCCCATTGGATCCAGCCAACAGTAAGGACCTAGATGACACGAAGAGGAATCGCATCGCATCAAATTATAGACGCTACGCCAGACTGGTCTCTGACCAGAGGCCTCCTGTTCAGCATCTAGCTGTGCGTCTCGCTCGTCTAACATCCTCTTTGTGACGGAAGATTTGCCTCTTTTCTCCCCTTTCCGTCCGGCGTTTAGAGATTGGTGGTCCTCTACATAGCTGAAGCAAATACTCAGTCTCAGTTCCTTGCCTTGGCAGAACAGATTCGACCACCTTTGAAGCTGTTTGTCGATGACACTCCAGTCAACATCGGTCTTGTCGAATCGCTTGGTCAGGTCACGCTGCGATCGATCGTTTACAGACACAACAATTGCAGTGTCATCAGCCCTCACCCTTCTATTCCGGGACACCTTACACCGAAGGACATCCTGCAGTTTGTTTTCTAGAAGTAGCTTCCAGTGGTCGCTAGGAGCCAGAACGAGATCTTCCTCCGTATCCTTTGCTACAACCCTGTTGTTGACTTTAACACGCCACTCTATGTGGTAGTGGACACAGGTTGGCGGGTCCTCGTCGTAAACCCTTCCATCTTCCCACTCAGATGACCGAAGGAGTGTGAGAGTATCTGGCCGTGATTGGCTTGCGATCTCATTACCATTCCCGCCCACATAGGAAGGGGAGGGGCTGCAGGGGGATTCCGGGCCGTAAGGGCAGCCAAAATATCCAGGGGTCGGGGCATATTGCGAGTTCTGTTCCCATGTTTCGAGCTCTTCGGGTTGAGAGATGTGGTCGACATGATATGGACTTTGAGTCATCTCCAATCCAAATCTCGACGCTTGAAAGGCTCATGTCAGCTTATATGGGGAAGCCAGCTTTCGATGGATACTGGTAACGAACGAAAATCGCAAACGGAAGGAAAGTCCGTGGGAATAAAGAAGCTTAATCTCCTACCAGTGTCAGTACCGCGTTCTGGTAACCAACGGGGCCTTCCAAATCCGTATGAAATGAGCGTGGTGTGTATTTAACGAGTGTGGGCGGAGGCTGCGTACGTGGTGCAGGAGGACAGGTGGCAGTGATCTTGCCATTGCCAGACCTCTTTCTATGTTTGGGCTGTTTGCAGAGAACATTCTACGATGCTCCATAAAGTATTACTGTATCATAACAATGAGTCGTTTATTACTGTTCAAACGGGACGATACAGCTTGACAGGGGTTTAAGGAGAAGTAACTAGATTTGGACTAGCGTGTTTCAGAATAGGGCTCAGGAAACGATCTGCGAGTGTATGTGGGGGAATCTGTTTTCGAATATAGCAGTAGACTATATTACCTCCACCTACCTCTTTCAAGTTCATGTATAGCCCATGTCCTCCCTGGCCTATGTTCTGCCCTCACAGATATGATTCTAGTCAAGTGCACCACAATGATCTACCTGCATATCCCTCAGAGGTGAAAAGTAAAGGTATGTATATAATCTCATCTAACCCAGCTCAGACTTGCCTTTTAAGTACCTCATAAACACATCCCGATCCCCCCAACCACCCTTCATCTCATACCATCCACAATCACAACCCACCCTCCCAAATCCCCTTGCCTGTACCAAAAAGCCAAACAGCACTCCATTCCTCCGCGCCTCGCCCGCTTCCTTTCAGCATGAGCTACACGCCGTCCGAGAACTGCGGTTGCTCTATGGATGAACGAAAGAGGGCGGGAGACACTAGGAGAGATGGGGCATTTGAGGTTCAGGTGTGCAGGGTCGGGTATTTGACAAGGACAGGTGTGTTTGTGGGTGTTGTGTGTATTGACATGAAGGAAGGCTGAGTTGTTGGGTGGGGTGGAGGTTTCGGAAGTATCTGTTTCCATGTTTTGTCATCATAGCTGGTGGTGAGGGGCGGGGTGGAGGGAGAAAGGGTCATAGTATAGGACAAAAGTGAAAGGGAAAAAAAAAAGGAGGAATCTATAATGGAGAGAAAGAAAAGAGTAGATGGATGGATGTGTAGGATGTAGGAATATGCATGGGGATATGCACGCGGAAAGCACCCCAAAAGACCCGAAAACATGTAGCAGATAGCAGAAATCCATCCGCCATAAGTCTCAGCTCAAAGCATCCGTACCTCTAGACCTCCCCGTCTCCATCTTAGCTGTCCTCGCACCGAACTGAATAGCCCTCTTCTTCTCACGAGAAACCTTCACCAACCCCAACCGCAGAGCAACAAGTCGCAGCGCCAACTTCTCCGAATCAATACCAGCTGTAGCATCAACCTGCGGAAGTCCGAACCCGCACTTCTCCCACACAGGAGCCTGTAGCACCCAAGCCACGAACTCTTCGTCCAGGAATGGGAAACGAGTCTCGCGACCCCAGTGGGAGAGGACGCGGTCGTCGCGGCCGAGGTTGCGTGAGCCAAGTCGACTGACATCGAGATCGATCTCGGCGATCAGATCTTTGAATCCGCCTCGGTTGAAGGCGACGCCGTGTCGGCCGTAGCCGGCGAAGAGCTCGTCGGCACCTAGGCCGGAGAGGAGGACGCGGGAGGTGGTTGTGTAAAGCGGAGATGGAGGAGTATCTGGGGTTGGGAGTTGGGCTGAGGGGTTTGTTTGGGCTGTTCCTTGGCCGCGAGATGCGAAGTACAAGGCGCATGCGATGGAGATGTCCATTTCGGTATTGTGGGGTCTCATTAAGCGCTTGACTTGGTCTCTGTGTGCGAGGGTTTCTGTGTAGGGGATGTCAATGGCGATGAAGCGCCATGTGCGGCCTGGACAGGTTGCTTGGAGCTCGATGTGCGCGGACCGGCCGGTTATCCGGTCTGGGCAGTTTTCGTAGATGGAGAGGGGTGGTGGTGAGGAGGGGGATTTTTGTTGGTTGGCCTTTGCGGCTGCTGCCACGCGGGGATTTTCGAATGCTACGTTGAGGAGGTCGATTGGTTCGTTGAGGGGGAGAATATCATGAGAGAGTCTGGCGAGAAGTGTGCAGTCTAAACCGCCGGAGAAGAGAACGGCTGTTTTGGCGGTCTCGCCTGCAACATAGCCTGGAGGCTCGGGCACGTTCTGAATTCTCAATTCAAGTGATTGACGCAGGTTTGACTCGAGCTCCTTGACGAATACTGAGTCCGTTGTCAATGCAGGAGGCTGCTCTGTGGGTAGTGTTGTATTCATTGGTGGAATCGATTTTCTCTTTGGGCTCTTGTCAGTTGCTGCTCTTGGGGGAAGATATGAACCTTAGAACATACAATGTGATCAGCTAGCGGCGAAGCAGCAGAGCTCCATGGCAAGGTCCTGATTTGGCACAACTCTCTGGGAGATAAAGAAGGATCTTGATAGTGAGCTAGGTCAATCGTACAAACGCCCTTGGTGCCCACTTCTTTAAAGCAATCCATCGACGCGCTGTCGCAGATACTGCAAATCTTCAAATTGCCATTTTCATCGAATCCCTCAAGGAGAGATCGCCTCCCAAGGCAATCCCTGCTGTAGAAGAGTCTTGAGTTGACCGCATCATAGAAGACAAAGGCAAATGGCCCAGAGAGACTTGCAATAGCTTCAGCCATTCTTTCAACAGAATCCTTCTGATCACTGCCCACTGCCTGTAGAAATAAGTTGAAAACGCGTTCGGTATCATTGCCTTGAACGCGCTCCCCAGCAATCTTCCAGGCTTCTCCGTTCCAGCAGAGCACAGACTGGGTTCTGGGGTCTACGAGTGGCTGTGTATACACATGGTCACCTCTTAATGCCAGCACAGTAGATGTGAAGGTGAGATAATAGGAAAGGGGCGGGGACACTCCATCCTGTGCGTGAATATCTTTTTGCGCCGTATGAGTTTTGTAGCTGTCTGGTCCTCGCTGTTGGAGCAGAGTGCATGTCTCCTGTGTGGATGGTGTGGGCTCTGATGAGCTCAACGAAAAGAAAATCCCACACATGGCGGAAGAACAGGGTGGGAGTGTTGTTTATGCTGAGATGGTTAGCTTGGTAGCTTTTTTTGGATATATTTATGCCTGAGGCATCAATATCTTAGTCATGTCTATAGATCCACCCGTGACCTGTCCAGGTGGGCACCCATGAGGTCGCCTTCTCCAGCAGATGCATTCACAATAAACTGTAAGATGTTGGAAATCTGATGGTATCTTGCTAGATGGCATTTCTCTCTTCATACTGAGTTTGACTTTGAAACCAGTGAAAGGTGAAGAGTATCATGTAAGTACCTATGAAGGTACACAGGTTGACCATTGTTAGAACCGTATGCAGGTAGTAGATAGATCTCTATTGCTGATTGAATCCCTAACGCTGTATTAATTGATCTTTTTTGTTTGCTGATCTAGTCGTCTCAAATGAAAGAAAGAAACCAACGTAGGCACTCATTCCTCCATACGTCAATGTAACCTCCAGGGCTGAATCGAGAAGCGGACTACCTCGGTTGAATGATGATCCGCATATCAACATGAGAGAGCCGCATGAGCATATTCGGAGCCTTTATGACCCCCCTGAATCTATCCCTTTTGCCCGGGCGCATATGATTAATATAGCTTATGTCTACCACAGAATCCCCGTCCTCTCCGGGTCCCGAGACGAGAGACGTCCCGTATATCCATGAACATACTGAGACGCCGGCCGCCCCAACCGATCTCCTAGCTCAAACACAGGACGATCTTGCGAAATCAGACGGCAGTCAAACAATCCAAATGAGTGCACAAGACACAACAGAGCCACACGCTGAGGCTGCTACCTCCGATCCCGCCGCGATGGACGTGACGACAGCTGCCCAACCACCACAGGCTGAGCAACAACAACTTGCGGGGCAGATGGAAGGACTGTCGGTCTCTGAAAACACGACACCCAACCTCTCATCCAGTGCAAATACTCCTCCACCCCCTCCGCCACAGAAGGACGACGTCTACCTCAGCCTCAACGGAAGCTCCAGCACTACTGCGCCATCACTCCCACCCATCGATACAAGCCGGACCCCCAGCCCCGAGAAGAAGCTCCCGGATGTGCCCAGTAATGGTGACTCGGACTCTAAACGAGGTGGTCAGGTTGAAGGGACCAGGGACGATAATGGCTCCCAGGCGGAGATTCAAAGTATTATGGGACAATTCCAGGACCCCGCGCGGAGCACCGACCAAAAAGAGATCATGTCTCCACGGCTCGAGCTTGCTGATAAATTCAGAGGCGCTCCAACATATTTCCCGCCACGCAAATCCAGTTTGGACCATGCGCCTTCCACCGAGTCTGCGGACTCCCCGGTCGCTACATCCCCGGAGAAGCAGCCTGTATCCCAACATCCTCACAAGCCCGAATCGCCGGTAGAAAACCGACGAGCTTCCACCTCAACGGTCTTACCACTACCGGAACCAGAGTCTGACCAACCATTCGATTTCCACCGCTTCTTAGAACAGCTGCGTCACCGCACTGCCGACCCCGTAGCCAAGTTTTTGCGGTCGTTCCTCATGGAGTTTGGCAAGAAGCAATGGATGGTTCACGAGCAAGTCAAGATCATCAGCGATTTCCTGACGTTTATCACAAATAAGATGGCCATGTGCGAGATCTGGCGAGATGTATCGGATAGCGAATTCGATAATGCCAAGGAAGGCATGGAGAAACTTGTTATGAATCGTCTGTATACACAAACCTTTGCCCCAGCCATTCCAGCTCCGCCAACGATACCCAGAAGTGCAAGTCGGAGCCGACGGAGAGAGCTAGAGAGACTTCATGGGCCATGGCGACGTGGCCAGCATCAGGAGGACATTGAGCGAGACGATATCCTGGCCCAGAAGATTCGCATTTATAGCTGGGTCAACGAAGCGCATCTGGACATCCCAACTGTGAGCGGCAGTGGACGCCGTTTCTTGAATCTGGCACAGCAAGGTACGTATCATGGGCTGTTTTGGGGGGCTTTTCAACTTTTCTGACTTTTGCTTGACAGAAATATCAAAAATCAACGGCTACCGGGCTCCTCGGGATAAGGTCATTTGCATTTTGAACTGCTGCAAAGTCATCTTTGGTCTATTAAAGAATTCCAAAAAGGCCGACACCTCCGCCGACTCTTTTATCCCCCTCCTGATCTATGTGGTTTTGCATGCAAACCCTGACCATCTTGTTTCTAACATTCAATACATTCTTCGATTCCGCAACCAGGATAAACTTGGCGGCGAAGCAGGTTATTACATCTCATCGTTGGTATGTTTGACTTCCATACTGCCCTAGAATATCAGAAACTGACCTCTTTTAGTCTGGAGCCATTCAATTCATCGAGAGCCTCGACCGCACAAGTCTAACCGTCAGCGACGAGGACTTTGAACGCAACGTCGAAGCCGCCGTTTCCGCAATTGCAGAACAGAACCGCGAAACCGAAACCTTTGAAGAAAAACCCTCCAAAGAAAAACCCTCCAACCAACCCCCTCCATCTCAGCGCCAGGCCGGACCAAGCCGTAGGGAAACTACCCAGTCCAGTGACGACGAAATTTCTGCCCCAGTCGCAGGACTACTACGCACAATTCAAAAGCCCCTCTCCACCATTGGTCGCATCTTCTCCGACGACACAGATTCAGGTTCTGTCGCTTCTCAAGAACGCCCCCAGCCTATCCCCACGCCCCAACCTGGCGTTGCTCCGCCCCGTCTCACCCCGAACGTCTACCAGCCCCCTCGCGCAAGCAGCGAGGATAGCCGTCGCTCAGGCGACGAGCGCGCTCACTCCGCACATGGTAGCGGAACCTCTGCCAAGAAGAATCTAACCCGCGTGCTCGACGCCCAGGATGCTGCCGCACGCCAGGCTAGTGCTGAGGATGCGGAGGCGCGCCGTATCCAACGTGCTGAGCATAAGAATGTTGTTGAGACACTTTCGAACATGTTTCCCAACCTAGATCGGGAGCTTATTGATGACGTCGTTAAGATGAAAGAGGGAAGGTGAGTACTTTCTATGCTTGCAGATGTTTGAATATTTCTTGAGTTTCGACTAACTGTTCCTCGCAGGGTTGGTCTCGCTGTTGATGCTTGTCTTGCTCTCAGTGCAGAGTAGTATATAGAATAATGTAGCATCTTTGCTTGTTCGGGAATATCATGTCAGGAACAGTCCTAGCGGCAATGCTGTGTCTCTCTCGCCTTTGACTCGAAAGTAAATATAAAGATAACTCATAACCTCCTTTGCTCTTTCGCCCGGTACAGCGTAGGGTATATATATATAGCTTATAGTTTCGGTGGATATCGGATCTATCTGTGCTAAATTGCACCACATCGCGACCAGAACAACTAAAACTATTAATTATTGCAGCTTCATACCCCAAATAGAACTCAATTGAATTTACATATTTATATGCACACCCAAGTGTACTCTGTTATGCAAAGATGGTCGGCAGTTGAGCAATGGAGAATGCCTTCAACCCCAAAGATCCTCGGCTCACTTCCCCCCGCAAAACCGCGGTCTCTCGGAATTTTACTGACTTCATTCTTCTTTACATCTTATAATAATTCCGAACTGAAATAAATACAATCTCTTCTCCCTCAAAGGACAACATTGCACATCATGTCGTCCCCCTTCCGCATTGTTGAGCACGTCGTGCCCACTCAGCACATCAGGGAGTATCCTGGAGCCACAGTCAACGATCAAGAAGAGCCATTACATCTGGCCGTGAAACAATATATTCCACTGGACAATCCCAATCCACAACCAGGCGATGTCACTATCCTTGCTGCCCATGCGAATGGCTTCCCCAAGGTATGAGATACAAAGTGCCGAGGTCCAGAGCCGCCGGACCCGCTTTCGCAGCTACGCGCATTGTGATGGCCTTCGAAGCATAGAATCGACGATGTACTAACCGTTTCTCACAGGAACTATATGAACCACTTTGGGAGGAAATCCACGCTCGATCTAAGCAGAATGGGATGCGTATTCGCAGTATCTGGATGGCCGACGTGGCGCAAGAGGGCCAAAGCAGTGTGATCAATGAAGATTCTCTCGGAAATGATCGTATGGAAATATGCATGTCTTATAAGAGCAATCGTGATGCTAACTTCATTACAGCTAGCTGGTTCGACCACCCGCGAGATCTCCTCCACCTAGTCAACGTCAAGCGGGCTGAAATGCCGCGACCTATCGTTGGCATAGGGCATAGCATGGGAGGCGCTCATCTGTAAGATTCAACAACCAGAACATCCACGCAGCAGCTAGCTAATATACCCACTAGCGCACAATTGTGTCTAATGCACCCTCGACTCATCCACACACTAGTCCTCCTAGACCCAGTGATCCAACGCCAAACCACCCAACTAGACGGCCTCAGCCTCCAAATTAACAAGCGCGCGATCGCCAAAACAACCCAACTATCAACCCACCGGCGCGATATCTGGCCGTCCCGTCAAGCCGCCGCAGAAGGCTTCCGTCGCAGCCCCTTCTACCAAGCTTGGGATCCAAGAGTGCTCTCCCGCTGGATCGAGCATGGTCTACGCGACCTCCCAACAGCCATCCACCCACTAGACCCCAAGACCCCGATAGACCAAACCGTCGGGCCCCCGGTGACACTTCGAACACCATTGCACCAAGAAGTGTTCACCTTCTCGCGACCAAACTACACAAACACCCCGAACAGCACCAAGCCCGTCAACCGTGTAACACACCCAGACCTAGATGCCACCCACGAACACAGTTACCCCTTCTACCGCCCAGAACCAGCTAGGATCTTCTCCCAGCTCCCATTCCTGCGTCCTAGCGTGCTGTACATCTTCGCCGGAAAGTCGGACATGTGTATTCCTGCCATGCGCGCCGATAAGCTCGCCAATACCGGCACTGAGGTGGGTGGCAGTGGCGGTGTTGCTGCGGGCCGTGTACGTGATGTCTTCCTCGAGGACTTTGGGCATCTTCTTGCACAAGAGGCTGTGAATGAGTGCGCTGATGCGGCGGTTTGTTGGCTTGCGCCGGAGATCCGTCGTTGGCACGCTGAGGAGGAGAGTTTCCGCGCGGCTTGGAGTCAGAAGTCCAAGATTGAGAAGGTTACTGTTGATGCGGAGTGGTTGAAGAATGTTCCTGCGCCAGCGCGAAGGCCGAAGAAGGCGGTGCAGAATGGGGAGTCGAAGCTGTAAGCGGGTGGTTTGTATAGCTGCCTGGTTCTGTGCCTGGTTTGTTTGTAGCGTCGGACGTAAGTACAGACCATACATAGTCTGCTTTTGCGGATTATTCTAGCAGATGAGAATATAGAATGTTTTAAGACCGCATCGTCTGAGTGTTTTTCTATTGCTTTCAGATCCTGTGCATGAGTACGCCGAATCAACGATCGTAACAGTTCACAAGCCTGACTCCCATCTATAGCAACCACCCCGCCCTCAGGTAAAAAGAAAGAGAGAAAAAAAAAGGTACCGTAGATCTATGGGCCAAAGCCAAAAGATCCGTCTCCGGGACGAGTTGTGTTCGTAGAAGCTGTGTAGAAGTAACGACAAGAGGGAATTAAAAACAGTGCTCTGCTCCGAGTCTCACGGCAAAGGACCGAGAAGAAGGAGCGTGGTGTTTATTTCATGTTATGCTGGGGGGTCACATTTGCAAGAGTGTATATCGGTGCGAGTAATGGACCAACTGGGAGAGGGAAAATGTCTAGACGGCTGTTTCACGTTGACTTCTTGGCTCGGGGTACGTTCTCGGATGATCCACCCGAGGTGCGGATCACTTCGGGGATCTGCCAGAAGTGCGCCCAGCGCAGGTGGTATTCTTCTTGTCGGTTGTTGAGGCAGTGGCGGAGCCAGATTCCCCATGTGATATAGAGATAAGCACCGATGCCAGTCATGATGTGCCTGCAAGTAAGTATGAATTAGTAAACAACCCAATAGTATGCTAAGGTCAAGGTTGAACACATACCACCAACCATGCCCTTCCAAAAAGAGACCCCATGGAAGACCAACGGTACGGCGCATCCGACGGATCTCAGAGCAGAACACGTTATCCAAGCCCCAGATTAAGAAGCCACCCAAAAACATGCTTATGCCATACGTCACCATGAACCACATGGTCTTGAGGGTCTTTTGGTCGCGCACGTTCTCGTAGTGCTGACGCTCCTTCGTCGGAACGGGGAGTCCTTTCTTCTGGCGCGCTAGGCGGTCCTCCTCCGTCGAGTGGCGCCATTTGGGTCGGAGGGTCACTTCCATAGTGTGTATACTGCGTAGGACGACGACGGTGGTCAGGAGTGCGTAGGCGTTCTGGTGGAAGACCGGGTCTTGGAGGTAGTGGTAGTATAGGGTGATGAATACAGCGAGACCCGTGAGCGAAAGTCCGAGACAGACTCGTACGGTGGTGGTGCGGGAGTACGAGAATGAGGCATAGGCCATAAGACAGGTGGTATAGATCATTGAGAGTTCGTCCACTAGTTGCATGGGATCTGTTGTGGGGGTTCAACGGTCAGCATTGCTTTTTCGATCACTTATATATCGTTTTAGGTATTATTGGTGAATGTCCACCGCAGTTTTACCAGATCTTGGGCTTGGGAGGGGTCTAGGGACTTGCATTTGAGGGTCGAGTGGAACAGGAAGCTCCCTGTTCCGACTACTAGGTAGCCAATGAGGGCGACGGTGAAGATTTGGTCATGTCCATTGCGACGGCAGCTCCGTATGCCCTGGACTCCAAGCCACATGAACAGCAAATTTGTGAGGGTGTTGACAATCTCCGCAGAATACTCAGTGGCATAATAGTCCTGGACAGAGAAATATATTAGCGTAGTTCTTGTCTCTGTACGATTCATATCACACCTCTTCGCACCAGTTCAAGGTGGAGGTAACAGGCTCCCAGTATCCGTTCCTTGCGGGCGGATACGGAAAGAAGGGCAAAAACCAAGGCATTCTGCTGTACACCAAGGTGAAGAGATATATCAACTCTGTAAATATGTGTCAACTTCTATAAGATTGTCTCTGAATCCCAAGAGAAAAGGGAAAAAAAAGAGAAACAAAAACAAAGAAGCCTCCCAGTGACATGACGTTGATTGCCCACGGGGCTAGTTGGTCCGTGCACTCCGAGAGATGCCGGATGCAGTTTGTTTCTTCTCTCTCTCTCTCTCTCCCTCTCTCTCGGGCTATTTATTGATTTCGATATCTATTTATATTATATATGCATGTTCCTGTTCCTGTTTCTTGCATTTGATCTATAAAATCAACATGCATATGCCTGGCCTGCAAATAGTCTACATAGTATAGAGTACTCCGTACACGGCCTGAAAGCTCAAAGAGCCGCATGGAGGATGGGATGTCAATCATACGATAGATATACTATGTTGTATGTAGTTGACTATGGAATAGTATTAGTTCTTTAAGCTATGAACTATTAATTGGATTAATAGCAGACTTCTACTCTGCTACTCTGTATGTTGTAGATATTGTACGGTTGTATAAAACCAAGCGGTGTGGCTTATCGATAACCATTGCTGATGATGACTTCACTGTTTTTCAACGTCTTTCCTCTACCTCGGCAGATTCAGCACTTGCAATTGCTTTCTCTCTTGTTCAATTCTATTTACCCTAATTTATTCCCTGGTGGGATACAAGTTGCACTCATATTTGGTTGTGACCGTCTTCGTGGCATTTTCTCCTGTTTTCTTGTTTTCTTTTTTTTTACGCATCCGGCCGGTGGATGCTGGATCTTGACACCTTCTTGACCGTTCCGCATACGCCACGCCCATGGACCTCGAGCTGGCATTGGATATTTTATCTTTAAACTAAATATATTCACTGTCGCCGACATCGCGGTTCGAGTTGATCCAGCAATGTCAAACAATAACATATTGACGGTGCCGCAGGTGAAAACGAGCACCTCAAGAAGTATGCTTTCTGTCCAAGCCCCAATTATTTCCATTCCATTTCTAATCATAATCTTCTTATTGCTCTAGCCTCAAAAACACCCTTCCACTTTGCTGCTGGTCTTTGCTCTGGCCTTACCTCCTCCATCCTTCTCCAACCCGCGGACCTCCTCAAAACTCGAGTCCAACAGTCCCAGGGAGCAGCCCTCCTCCCAACTTTGAAGGCGATCATCTCCTCTCCGAATCCAATCCGTGGATTATGGCGGGGCACACTACCTTCAGCCCTCCGAACCGGCTTGGGGTCGGCACTATATTTCACCAGTCTCAACGCATTGCGCCAAGCCATTGCGCAATCCAATCCAATGGCCCTAGCCAGCCCGGTAATAGGCGCTAGATCATCATCCGTCCTCCCCAAACTCTCCAACACAGCCAATCTCGCCACAGGAGCCGTCGCAAGAGTCGCCGCAGGCTTCGTAATGATGCCCGTGACCGTGATCAAGGTCCGTTATGAGTCAGATTTCTACGCATATCGCAGCTTAATAGGCGCAGGCCGGGATATCGTCCGCACCGAAGGGCTGCGTGGGCTCTTCGCAGGATTCGGCGCGACTGCCGCTCGCGATGCCCCCTATGCGGGTCTCTATGTTCTCTTCTATGAGCAATTGAAGCGACGGTTCGCCTTGATGGCCGCAGAACCCTCTAATAATGGCGAGACGCCAACTGCTGTTTCGTCCTCATCAATACACTTCGTCTCCGGTGGGGCGGCCGCCGGAATGGCGACTGCAATCACCAATCCCTTTGACGCCGTCAAGACTCGGTTGCAGCTGATGCCTGCCAAATACGGGAATATGGCGCATGCTACACGCTTGATGATCCACGAGGATGGCTTGCGCAGTCTATTTGGTGGACTTGGTATCCGCATGGCTCGCAAGGCCATTAGCTCCGCGCTGGCATGGACTGTCTATGAGGAGCTCATCCTGCGCGCTGAGAGGCGGTGGGAGACGAATTCCCAGATGGGCCTTTAGGCTTGCACCCCACCTGTCCTTGGCTATCACTCCCCCTCACATCATGCATATTCCACTTTCTGTATTATAGTCCGTTCAGGCCCCGCTCTAGCTCACATCTTGGTCCGTGCCCAGACGTGCATGTCTGCATTGAGATTGACCCAATGGGAGGTTTTTACACAGGGCTGAGGCCTGACATGTATATTACACTACATCTGCACATATCGCCAATCATATAATTCCCCGGCCTCAGCTTTTCCATTTATACTAGGAGTATCCCCGATCTAGCTGTACCAAGCACCTATACCCGTGAGAGGTTTCGCCAACCCCGTAGGTTAGACAGGAGACGGTGGTCTGGATACGTAAGGCAGGGTGATTACAATGAGAGAGAAGATAGAATTAGAATAAAAAAAAAACAAGGTCATCAGCTCATATCGCGTTACTGTACTACCACATACTCTGTGATATAAAAAAGAAATAACGAAACAAATCTCAACACAACATAACTAAACACAATTTCAACAAGACCCAGTCCAATCAGGCTATGTCTCACAAAACAACACAATAACAACATTCAAATAGAAGATATGCGTGAATCCAAATCTCTTGTCCAAGCATCAATCATAATCAAGGCAACGTAGGATAGAAGACATTTATCCGAAGATGCGCACCCGGCCTGAAGGGCTCTTCTTCCGAACCATGTATAGTCTGTCCTTTTTGCGGTCGTTGACTTTCAGTTCGGTCGTTGAGTGAGATGTCTGGGCGAGGACCTTGCCCTCACGTATACGTCGGGTGTGGGCGAAGAGCATTTCTTGGAAGTCGTCGTCAATCCACTGTTTGATGATGATGTAGTTGGGGTCGTGCTATGAAGAGATATTAGTTTTCGCCGTATACACACAAGGTATGAGTCTTACCTCGTCCCAGTCCCAAGGCAGACTGTAAGCCATCAAGCTGTCTGGCAGCAAGTGCTTGCGATGGACCTGGCATAGTGTCAGTCAAACCCCTAGTATATAGAGAGGATATGGTAACTCCATACCTTAATCCATGTGAGCTTGGTCTCTTCCTTCTTCTTCTGAACATCCTTCCCGTCGTTCTTCTCATCCTTTTTGTCTTCTTTCTTCTTGTCTTCTTTCTTCTTGTCCTCCTTTTTCTTATTGATGATACCATCGATCTCCTCCTCGGAATAGCCAATGTTGCGAAGGTGATCGCGGAACTCCTTCGCCTTCCGGATTGCCTCCTCCGCCTGTCTCTGCTTGATCCGCTCCTGTTCAAGCTTCCACTCCTCAACAGCAGCAGCCTTCATAGCGAGCTCCTTCTTCCTCTTCTCCTCGGCCTCCCTCGCCTTCCGCATATCCTCATCTCGAATCTGCTGAACGAGCTTTTCATGCTCCTCCTCTTCTTCCTTCTGACGGGCAAGCTCTTTCCACTTCTCCTCTCGCACAAGTTTCTCCCTCTCCTCTTCCTCCTCTTTCATCCTGGCAAGCTCCTTCCATTTTTCCTCCCGCACGAGCTTCTCCCTCTGCCCCTTCTCATCCTGCATGCGCGCAATATCCTTCAACCTCTCCTCCTGGAGTTTATGTCTAACCTCCTCTTCCTCGGCAGCAGCTCTCTTTTCCGCCGCTAGCCTCTTGAGCTGATAGCGCTCCTCAGCTTTGCGCTCCTCCTCCGCAGAATGCTGCTTGTGCTCCAACCGCTGTAGCTTACGCAGCCGCTCGGCAATCTCTTCCTCGTACTCTAGTTCCTCTTTGAGCAGCCGAGCATCGTGCGGATTGGGTTGCGGGTTCACAATAATTTTCTCGCGCTCCTTGTCGCTGCGGCCATGAGATTTCTGCAGCTCCCTCTGCAACCGTTCGATCTCCTGCTGATGCTTCCAGAGATCCATGTCCTGCCTGAGATCATTGCGCTCCAGCAGATGCTGACCCATGTCCTGTCGGATGTCGTTGCGCTCCAGCAGATGCTGACCCATGTCCTGTCGGATGTCGTTGCGCTCCAGCAGGTGCTGGCCCATGGCTAGCTCGTGGTCACGCTGGAAGGGGGAGGTATCGCGTGAGACGCTGCTGACAGCGCGCGCACGGCGGCGTGGGGCAACCGGCGCTTGCACCATTTCATCATATTCATCATCGAAGCGGTTGTGCCTGTGGTTATGGGTGTTGGTGTTCTTTTCGCTGAACTGGTGCTGCACCCGTCGAGACTGGGGTTTGTTCTCCGAACGACTCTCTGACTGCAAGCCTTGTTCGTTGATAATCATCACCGCTGGTGGTGAAGGTGGTGCTAGTGGTGGGCCGCGCTCACGGCGTCGACCGCCACCTGTCGAGGCCGACCGGTGCACGCGGGTTTGGGTTGGTGCTAGGAACTCGCGAGAGATGACTTCCGGGCGACGGTGGCGAGAGACAGAGCGCTCGCGGATATGGCTTCTGAGACCTGTCCGCCGGGTGGAGGAGATGTCGGCCTCGAACTCCGAATCATGCGAGGAGTAGTCGTCATCGTCAAACATTGCTCGTACAGGCATTTTGGCGGGGTTGCGAAAGTATGGGAGGTATTGATAATATAGATTGGGGGGCGCCCTGATAGAGGGGCCTGTGCGGGGGGTTATCAGGTGCAGGTCAGGTGCAGATGGCAGATGATATAGATGTGAACACCAGAAAATAAGAGGGAGAAATGAGAAAAGAACAAAAATGGGGGCCAAAATAGTCGAAATATTTGTATACGAGAAGTGTGCGCTTATACGGAGTACTATCAGCCAAAGCGGGGGAGGGGCTGGGAAGAAAGTGAAAGAGGAAAAGGAGAGAGGTCAGCCTAGGAGTCCCTTTTTATTTATTCACCCTGGGCGTAATGGGCGTCATTTTGAATTCCTGCAGTTCAGCCTCATGCATCATCTTGGGATTCGACTCGATAATGTTTTTACCCTTTTATATACTCTGCACTCTCCACTCTCTCTTTTATCTCATTCTTTCAAGTCTTGATATACGATTTCCATCTTTTCTCTCTACTTCCACATACACACACACACACACACACACACACACACACATACACACACACTCTCTCTCTCTCCAACTCCAACTCCAACTCCAGGGTTGGGATAAAAGCATCGTCAGGGCCCACTTCGAGTCCAGACTCGAGATAAATGCCCACGCCTTTGACAACAGAGCACTCCAATATTAATTCTCCTAAACCGCACATTAGGCATTCCTGCTGCACAAATCCCCGAAACGTGAAACCATATCCCTCATAAAGGCTACTTAAAATAGTCACGATCGGACCCTTTCGCGCTAACTTTCTAGGGGACGCTGAGAACGCATCTAAAAGAGATAAGGCGGTTACTGAAACCATATTGTACAATCAACTCCTTTTCCCCGTGGAATAATCTCGTCGCTCGCGTCTTGAACCTGGACTCGAGTTGGGGCTCCTTTAGGCGCTGGTTCTTTTGATCTTCCTACCTGATTCCCTAGAACGGGGCAATCGAGATACTATTCGGTGCGATGATGGATTGGGCACCAACAGTGTTTCATGTTTGTCCTTGATCTATATCCATTTTCAACACACGGTAGCTCCACGGGTGGGGCTTTTTTATCCATGGTTCTTAGTTGCCGCTTTTGGGGGGGGGGACCTTGGAATGAGGGGCAGGCTTGTAGGGTATATTTCAGTCCGGGCGGTTCAGTATCATCACGTGCTACAACTATGTATCACCCGAAGTCGTCTTTATTTAATAATGAAGTGTACAATATAAGATACTCGACGGATCTGAGTACCTAGAAGATCTGCTGTCTTAACGACTCGCACGGGTTAGTCTGTTGCACATTGCAAGTAGGGTTAAATAGTAGAATGAACGGGCTGATTCAATTCGACGTTAGGTCAGTAAGCCTCTAAACTTTCCAATTCGAGGTAGTTTAATACCGATAAGGAAGAGCGAGTGGTTATAGGTTATGTTGATGATAATAAACCTATATTTAGGGACTAAATACGTTCTTAGCCGGGGGTTATATAACGATCTAGAGGTTAGACTAATGAGATTCGGAAAGGATCGCATAACTAGTAGTACTATATAGGACCCACTTGTTAGTGTACCCCAGTAAGCATTTGGGGGTTATATAGACAGCAGCTTGCTGCTTATTGCAAAATCACACACATTTTATCATTTCTAAGCTTTTGGTACAAGTCACATCAGTTCCCCCAGTTCAACGTATCTCTCTCGATAGCCCTATTTTGCTAAACAGCTGAAGATCAATCAATTCTTAAATCCAGATTTAGGCATTGACGATAAAATGACAGAAGGTTGAGAGGGTATATACAAAGAGGTTATTGTGTAGGTCTCAGGGACCTCTGGCTTTATAACATGTGACTCCCATGCCATCATCATGTCTCCTGCGAGCAGTTCGACCCCTCTACTAATTTTCGCCATGTCATCTACGAAATATAGGTTGTGTCGGAAGTGGTTTGTCAACCTGGTTTGCCAGATCTTGTACTCCGGGATTGATTTTCGGCGTACTTGCCAATGCTTGATAGGCAGGTAGGACACTTCGCATCTCGACTCCTCGTCCTCTTCGTCCATGTCGCTTGGGGTCATTTCCCTTAGAGATGCTTGTTTTTCCACTGGAAATCGTTTCCACTGAGGAGACTCAATATGTTGATGAATTGAGTATCACTACGCCTAAAGACGTGTAGGGTTGTTTGGCATGGGGTTCGACGAGGGAAAAGAAAAAGAAAAGAAAAAGAAAAGAAAAAGAAAAGAAAAAGGCGGCTTAGGGTCGAGTCAAAGCAGAGCTGCAGCTAGAGCGAGTCACGCCGACATACGGAGTACATAGCCGCCAGCCTAGATTATGGGTCAAGCTCGAGAAATCACAGACTACGCGCTGTTTGTTCATACTTCGTACGAAGTGCCTCGAGCACGGAAACATTGTGAAATGTTATACAGTAGCGCGAGGCTGTGTCGTGGATTCTCGCATGAGAAACACACCGGATTCCCATTAATTCTATATATTAGAGATGCTGACATCACTTGGGTCCTTAGGCGTCATGCGGCTATCTTTAAATTAGCCAGGCCAATACGCAACGGTCGGTACGGGTGGGGGCAAAAGGAAAGGGGTAGCAATGATTACAATGATTACGCGATATATGAAACAGTCGAAGGGATAAGGTCGGGTCTTTGTAGGTCTTACGTGATAGTGTATAGGAGCGCCGCTCAGCCGGGAATTTGCAGACAAGATATCTATGGATGCATCCTTGGGAGACCGTTGCAGATCTTGAAGTATATCGTTGACAATGCCAGCTGCATGCAGCACGATAAGCTACCACCGGCCCCGCAGTGCGCTTTTTGAGACGCAACTAGTACAACAAACATATAAAGTTAGGATGTCAGCACCGAGACTACGTATTTCTCTCAATGGCCCTCTCTCGCTAGATAGGAAAAGATCAATCAATTCGCGGAATCCGCCTTAAGCATGGACGATGAAATCACAGAAAATGGAGGGGGTATATGCAAAGAGGTTATCATGGCATGCTGTTTGGTCGTTTGATTCATCCAAGAAAGATAGGTATTTTTGCGAACAATAACTCCGGGTATCTAAGTCACCAGCCTACAACCCAAGTATGTATAGTCACCAGAATGTGACCAGGCCAGCCGGGTATAGAAGGGGTATAGAACGGAATTCGTACCTCTCCTGTATCTCCCGGGGCATAGTGTGCCATATTCACTCGTCAGCCTCGAGGTGACGACAATCTTCAACCCATCCACCTGTGTCACAGGTCCACCTGGAAGAAAAAGACAGAGCAGAACCAGCCTTGTCTGTTCATTCCCATTAAGATTCAAATTTGCGAGAACCGCTGAAGCTTTGGTATAAAGATACCACAATCAAGGATACCCGCCACATGGGAGCGCATCGTGTTCACGTCTCGCTCTCGTCTCATATTCCTAGTTCAACATTTTGTTCACGACCTCCCGCCAGATTTGAGAATCTGCTCGAGATTCTCCCGACTCTTTTGGTTTGTCGTCTCGTGATATTGCAGCTTTTTCTCGAGGCTGGAGATCTCAGCAGTGGCCTCGCCGCTCTCGCGCGTAAGACGCTTGTTGACTGTGTTGATGGGGACGTTGACGAACCTGGAACAGGGTGATAAGTCAGTCTCAGTTTCATGAAAATGGTCCCAATGAGAAATTTCCCCGATTGTCTCACTGTTTCAGAGTCGCAAAATTGAAAACAAGAAGTGAAATAATTAAGAAACAAAAAGACAAGACAGGAAGAGGAAAAATAAAAAATGCTCACATTTTTCCGACACCTTCATATACCTTCGTCTCGGAAGGCAACTCAGACAGCTCCTTCGATGTAAGCTGTAGCATGCGGATATCGCGCTGCTTAGCTGTCATATGAGCCTTGGTGATACTGATCTGCTGCTGCGAGGCGATAGCACGGGTTTCAATCTCCTGGAGGAGCTATATTGGTTGAAACTATTAGTGTTTGCACATATTGATTGAAATTGACATCCTCAATCGGAAACCAGAGAGGAGACAAGAGGCTGAGTGAGACCAAATTGACTTGGCACACCGCTTCCCCTGGTCATCTGTTTGCAGTATCCGACCCAGAGATGTAAATCTATTCAGCATGAGACACACCTTTTGAAGAGCTTCGTTGGGAATCGACATCTTGGCTGTGGAGGTTGTCTTCGGAGCTTGAATGTGGTTGAGGGGTAGGAGGGGGTGCGGAGGAACGGGCGGAAGTTTGAAATTGTTTTGTTCTCGTGGACTCCAGATTAGTCGTTTGTTTTTCTTCCTGGAGTAAATCTGTATTGGCCGATTTGGTTTTTATTGGAACTGTCTCGCACGGGTGTCTCTGTGCAATGTCTTGATCAACAGAATCAATTCGACTTGCTCGGCGAGGCCTTTGGGGTCAAGGCGGTGGGCAGGCGGGGCGGTGGAGTATTGCCTGACTTAGGGCTCGGGGTATACGAGAGGTGTACGAGGTATGTGTCTAGTCCCAGAGAAAAGGCATGGAGTTTGTGTTGGCAAAGGCAGAAACATGTATTTGTTTCTGTTCTGTGTATCTTTTGTTGCGAGGATCTAACCAGATTGGATCAAGATTGACATCAGCCATTCATACCGTATGAACTTATGTATAGGAAGGGCGAGCTTAATAGGTGCTTACTGCTGTCCAGAACCCCCCGAGGAAGAAAAGAAATAATGAACAGGTATTTCTGAGTTTAAAGCCATCTGGTAGGAGAATCCATAGGTGCTCTCTAGCAGAGAGGGCATAAATCTATACAAAATTTGTAGGTACCAGCCTTATACAACAGATGTCTTGGACTTGAATGGCTTCATTCAAAGCAGACAATCCCAATTCAAGCCTTCCTGCGTAAAGGCATCTAGTATTTCTGTTATAAAGGGGTAGACAAGTTCAGAAAATATGGTCAACTTACAAAAATATTGGAAAGAACAGGGGGCCATATTGCCCCATTGGGGCCTTCTATGATGTGGAAACCGCACGCGGATCTCTCAAGTAGCGGTGTGACAGGGAGTGATATAACAAAATAGAAAAGTATCTGACGTAAATGTCACGAGATCCGAGATCTTGTTGGGAGGGGTCTCACTGCCGTTTACAGCATAGAGTAAGGGCTGATGCTTGAGATTGAGAAGGGCCGCATGTGTGTACTAAACCGGCTGGGATTGGTGATAATGCCCGGTGAAACATAGCCTTTTACCTAGTAATATTTAATGGAGTTTGCGATAAGGAGTAGAGAAAATTGGAATGGATATTTGAGTTGGTAAAAACAGCGCGCATTAAAAAGATCACAATTCCCTCCAGTGCATAATTCCTTCGGCGTGAAAATGACAGAAATCTAAAGACCCTAAGTACCGAATGGATTTCCAGACAGATCCGAAAAGCAAATGAAAATAAGACAAAAGCCAGATTTGACTGGCACGACAGTATGAAAAGTAAAAGACCGAACCAAGGAGATCATTCGTGGACGCCATACGCCCCAAGCCTGAACTCCGTTTCCCACTGAGCTTTTCCTTTCGGAAAGCCCATCGGCGTGGCCAACTCTTGCTCATGTTCTCGTTCAGCAAGAAATTGGTCAGCCCAGATCTTCAATGACATCGTAGACGTATGAAAAGCCCTTGAGATAGCCATGGGCATGGTTTGATTTCTCTGACAGCGTTTAGTAGCCATTGGAGTTGGTGTCAGGGGAGCACCACAAATCAAACTCAGCGCCAGTAGGGTCGGCCATGCTTTCATGACGAGGCAGATCCCATGAGGGATCCCGACCCTCGAGGCTCTGCATGCTGGGGAGGGAGGCAGAGGCCATTCTAGGGTGAGCGTAGGAAACGGTGCTGGGAGGCATGGATGGTCCTGATGAGGCTGCGTAAAAGCCGGGTTGAGTCTCGTCAGCCCAGGTAGAGTATGAGCCAGGAGTGGCGGAATAGGAAGGACCGGCCATGCCAACTCCAGAAGACTCGCCGCTGTGGCAAAGAAGTCGGGGATCCATGTCGTGCATGGTTAGGTCGTTGAATGGCTGGGGCTGGAGTAGCTCGTGGTGAGCAGCACCGGGGAGACCAGCGAGGGAAGAGCCATATCCCATATCCTGCTGGTTTGGACTGGTGGAGCGGTAGATGCCTGCACCGTAGGATTCGGAACTCTGGAGAGAGCTGGGTTGGATCACTGGGAGGCCACTTGGGTGGCTTGTGTTTTGCCAGGAGGAGTGAACATATCCAGGTGTCATCATGGAGTCAGGTCCAAATGGCGAGGAGTCCCGGCTACTGTCGTAATAGGGCTCTTCGAAGCTTTGGGTTCGCGAGTGGGCGTAGGAAGACCCATGGTATGAAGTCGATCCAAGATCACTTTCCAGGTCAGAGAAACCCCCTTCATCGCCGGTAGGTCCTGGTGTAAAGGCAGGAGAACCGCTATCGCGTCGGGTGGTAGTGGTTGTGTTTTTGTTGGGCGAGAACTTGTAGTCTGGATGTGTTGCGGCATGGTTGTCACGTTCGAGCTTCGCCAGGTCTTCGTACTTTCGGCGAATCTCAATGGGTTCTAGCTTCCAGCCCTGGCCCGCGACCTTTGAGACGATTTGGTGGTTGTTCGCACCCACTAGTCTCTTGGTGCGCTCTGCGTATGCAGACCGGTAAAGCATGAAGGAATTCATGGGCCGAGAGATCTTCCCATTCTTCTTGCGGACCTCGTCCTGTCTCTCAAGAGTAGATCGAGCCACCCAGGCGTCCATGTCCTTGATAGGGGTAGTGTGAAAAGATTCTGTAAGTTGACTGATTGGTCCATCGAGCTTGATACCCGGATCGGAGAGTTCTCTCCGGGCACGGTTGCGTCGCTGTTTAGTTGCCCTGGCTGATGATGCTTTGACGCGATTGTGCGGGGACTGTGACCAAGGTGGGGAAGGGGTCATCATGGTAGGTGAGCCCATTGGGATGAGATCCTCATCAGATCCCGGAGGAGGTGTGGTGACCTGGGAACCGGCCATCATGATCTAATTTACGTATCCTGATCAGTCTTACACACGGTCAAATGACAACCATGGGAGTCAAGCTTACCGATTGAGGAGGCATGTTCTGAGAAAAAACGGGGACGTTGTAGAATGGAGGAGAACCGTAGTGCTGAGACGGGTTAGCACTTGCTATCAGGCAACAACAGTCAGAAGATAAGAGACTCACCATTTCTTGCTGGCGAGTGCTGATTTCCTCATCAGACATGGCCATGTTGTCGTACGCAGGACGGTACACTCCAGGGCCTCCGAACTCTTCAGGCAAGGAATGTCCGTCTGTAGACTGGGGAGGTGTAGGAGGAATGGGTCTTGCCACCAAAGTCATTGTTATGCTATTTCAGGTCCTGGTAGACAGGATAAAAAAGAGATGCCGATATTGGTTGAATGACCAGGAAACTAGTCCAGTGATAGTAAAGAAGAGAAATGGAATTTCCAGAAAGAGGAAAGAAGTGGAAGAGAGGTAGAATAAAGATATTCTCTGTCGTCCTACACAGATGGTGAGTTTGTCTTGCAGTTGGAGCTCCCCTGAAAGAAAGGTCTCAAACACGACTGCAGATGAATCTGCTGGCAGGTGAGACAAACACTGCAACAATCCAATTGGATGAAGTGTGAATGTATGAAAGTAATGAAAGTAACTAAGTCTGAGAAGATAAAGATGAAGTGGATATGTGGATTTTCAGTTCAAAGGATGAAGATACAACAGCCAAAGACTTGAAGACTTGAAGAATTGAATATTCAAAATATGGGCGGATCTCTCTAAATAAATAGATAAATAGAGTCAACTAGAGAGGAGTAGAGACCATACGCAAACAGTCAGAGGCTGAAACTGACTCAAGAAGAAGGCCTGGAATACAATACGCATGGCGTGGATCTATTTCTCTTTGCTTTAGTGTGTGTGTGTTTTTTTTTCTTTTTTTGGAAATATTAAAATATTATATTAATTAATTTTCATTTCATTTCATTTTATATATATTATAATAATAATAATAATAATAATAATAATTTCTTTATTCATTTTATGTATTCCCCTTATCCTTTCTACTCTAAAACTAGTGGAGGCGTTCATAGCAGATTGTTTACCGTATTGGTCCTAGTCCAGACACATCATTCATCTGCTATTGGTTTGATATGCTCTATTTTCTATTACATTTCTATTCCATGACTGTAATAGTTTGGTTGAACATACCATATAATGTTACGCCCTCTAACTATCCCAGCCATATCCCAAACATTCTAGTCTTTGTGCCAAGTTTGGAGAACTACAAATAGCATAGAGAGAAAGAAAAAGGCTCGGAAGATTGACCATGCACCGAATAACCCCGGCAAGAAGATCCAGTATGGAGCCATTGCACAGGAAGGACAGTCCCATGGACCTGTAGGAACTTTCCAACGCCCGATAACCCGAAACCCGGGGATGCAATAGGCCAGATTCAAATGGCAAATGGAAAGGAGACATCTAGGGCTGGGGTAGGAGGGGCTTGGAGATGTCATAGGTCTAAGCTTGAGTAAGGGTCGTTGGGATATTTCATTTCTTTTTTTTATATTTCTTTTTCAATATTTTATATACGGAGAACATCTTGACACTTTGACATTTGGAAAATAAAAAGCAATCACGAAGAGGCGTATATTTTATGCAAGTAACTAGAAAGATGCTAGCTTGGAGATAAACTGGAAAATGAAGCAGTTGCTGTTAATCGCAGTATAGTTACGTGGTACTGTATGTTGTAGATAAATTTAACAGAGTAAAAGCTAAGCCTGCGAGTCATGCTAATGATCACGACAGTACCAGTAAACTACTATTTAAGTAGAGTAGATCAATTAGTTCGTCTACTTCTACCAAAGTTAGAGAGACATACCCTACGGTTCAACCAACCAGGTGGTAAAACCATTCCCCTCTAATTCCCCAGATAGCCCGCTCAGATCATCAACCATGGATTGCTATACAGAAAAAGGCAACAGTCTTAATATACTTGGTTTGTAATGTTGGTTCCGGGGACTCGGGGACTCGGGGGGAATATTGTTCCCTTTTCCCTTTCTACTCATTTAATATACAACGTTAGGGAGATGTCGAGGTCCGAGCTTTCGGCGGGGAGTGGAGGAGACTCTGATCCCGTCCTATGGCGGCTGTAGTGTGGAGTAAATGTGGATCCCTCGTTGATCGACGGTGTTACCACCATCGGTTTAATCCCAAGGTTGAAATTGATATGACCAACAGATACCTAAATCGGCTCCAAGTCTAGAGCGCCATAAATGAATTCTGATTGGTTGGCTTTTGCCGGGGTTATGTATCCGCAAAGGCCCGAGCCAGGAATTGGTGGAATTGGTTCTTGGTACTAGAGCTTTGCTCTCACTTCTCGAATTTTCCCTTCTGTGGATACTACCTAGGTAGTACTCCCCCGCTTATTTCATTTTACATAGATCGCACTACAATATAGATCGTACTAGATTCGACCTGCGGACCGATCGATAATTTGTAATCTTTCATGTCGAGTTTTGGCCTGGTTATCTCCAGATCCATCGGTGAAGGGTTAAATCCATCTAACGCCACAGGAAATCCATGGACTCATTGAAACTCAACATCCCTGGAAGATCTCCCCGACGCAACCATGCTCGCTACTCCAGACATGCATGGCGGTTCGCGCTTACTCGGGGACATACCTGTTACTGGATGGAGACTAGCAGACGCATCCGGAGTTGGAGATTGCTTTGACGGTGGCTCTCACGAGACTCCAGGATAGGTCACTGGTTACTAGGATGTTTCAAGGATTGGATGTGGCTTTCTTTTGCAATGTACGGTGAGAGACCAACCATGCCCTGCAGTTTTTCTAGAAGAGATTATTATTCCCTATGGACTGGCTCGTGGGCTGTTGGGATGTTGGATGCAGGAGCCAGCCACGTTATTGCATGGCTCTCGTCGCGTGAAAGTCTTGGCCATGTGTTTTTTTTTTTTCTTTTCTTTGTTTGACCCCTGCATCCTGTCCCTGTCTGGCACTCGACAACCACCTAGATGGACGCAGAATGTCAATCAATTGCTTGAATGGTGGGGGACTGTGCAGATGCCATGTTTTGATCGACGAACTGTTGGAAGACTGAGACCTGCGCTGCATGTCCATGTGGCTTACCCCTCGCTCAAAGAAGGTGGGGAATTGACACAAGCCTGCGCTCTGAGCTTATCTTTTTACATTTACTTTTTTTTTTAAAAAAACCTCAAGATGACCCTGTCATGTATCCTGTAAGCATCTTATTCGTCCTGGTCCATATGTCTGGATGTTATGGGGCTGAGCCAAACCATATATTTCACGTGCGTTGAATAATCCAACCTTGGAAGCGATCAAAGAAATAACGTTGAGAGGGCAACAAGGATCTTTCGGCCGACTCGGGGGGAGTAGCATCGGGATCTGAACTGGCCAAATTAAGTTGGTAGCGAGTGCTTCGTATACCAAATCCCATTCGATAGTCTAATTCCTCACCTATGCTATAGTTGGTACCCCATAGTTATCAGACTTTTACCTTTTAATACATGTGCGTATCCTCGAATTTCAAATTTCTGGGACCAAAATTGAGGGGATCAATAGAGTAGTTTCCGCCGTAACGGGGGAAACCCAACGGGACCAATAGGCAACAACAGCCCTACCAACCGGAGGTCCCCCAACTTCCGTTCCCAAAATAATGATGTTCATAAAAGGCGCTTGGACCTTCGAGCCACTACCTAGGTACCTAGGTATTCTCTAATAAGTGTGAACCAGATTGACAGCCAGGATCACCCCGCTCAAGCCCCCTCAACCCACTAATTCCTTTCCGAGACCTTCTAGAAGATCGATGTCTCTACAGAAGAGGATAAGCTCCAACTCTAACCTTTTGGTCACAGTTGAGTCTGCTGACTCGACTATTTTGGGAATGCACCCATCTCCGCAGTCTCACTGTTAAACGACGTTTCATCTCAACCCTTCTCATTCAACCCCTGATCGCCTATTCAAATGTTTCAAGTGTTTCTAAAGATATCTTCGTTTCAAGTCATTCTTCTCATATTCATTGTTGATGCTATTTTCGTAGTGATAGTAACAGCATGAGAGAAAGAGAAAGAATAGTTCGGGGCACTAACTAGTACCATGGGGAAGAAGATCTACATTTGATACGGAGTAACGAAGATCGGCATAAAAGGAAAAGGCAAAGGGACACTGACCGGATTAAGCAAGCTTGGTACTCATATTTCTATTCGACATGGATGTCCCCGATGCCCCGATACACTGAACCCTGACCCCTGTAGTCCCTCATGGTTCTACACTTTTTTTTTGCAGGGACCTCGATTGCCCCGGCCGAGTGTGATTGCCGCTGTTATGATCTTGCGAATCTGCTCGGCTTTACCTAACAGAATAGACGACTGTGAAAGAATGTTTAAATCTGTGTATTTAATTTTGAGCCTAGCTGCTTTCAATCATCACCACAAACACCATCCTGTTCAAGAGGTTCATCCAACTTAATTGCAGGTGCCGCCAACACTCAAAATCCATAGTCCACGGCTTGCGGTCAGGCCTACTCCTACTACGGAGAGAAAGGCGGGGAGATATTACGCCGGGCTCAGATCTGGCCGGGACTAACGAAGAACGAAGAAGCGAAGAAAACAGAAAGTACGGAAATTGGCGATGAATTCATGCGCAGATGGCGGATCAGCATTCGATGTCCGTTGTCGTCTTCGAGCCCCCATAAAGCCTAACTCTACCCTATCAAACCTTATCCATTCACTAATTTGGGGGGGAGGCCGGGGAGGAAACACCCTGGAACGATAGTGACGAACAGACATGGGTAAGATGGTGAGATCAGATCTTGAGTTGCCAATTCCCAGACCGCCACGAGGAATCTCCTGCACAATCTTGGAGGAGCGGCTAGAATTCATTTGTCGGTTGGTATTTACTAGGGTCTAATGCGCTTGATACTCAAAAAGGAGGAAGAAATGCCTGAAATAACCTGCAGACTTCAGCCATAATAAAGCGGGATTCCTAACCAACAGTTGGATTTCCTCACGATTGGTTCAAAGACTGACATTGTTGACAGTTTATGTGCCAGAATATGCCGGACTGGCGCACGGGCGCCAGAGCTATGTAAATGTAGTCTATGAGCTAGCGTAATTCTTACACTGTAGATGTCTATCTTTTGTCTCCCATTTTTGTGCTGTTGCATTTAACCTGTTGTGGTTGACGTACGGAGTACGGGGCATAGAGAACAGGTCATGTTATCACGTTTATCCTTACCGGGGGACATTGAATACACACGTCTTCATTTCTTCCCCATCTCTTCTCTCTCTCTTTTCTCTTCTTCTTTTATTGGCTAATTCTCACAAACTTTACATAGTGGCAACAACGGACCGGTACAGACGTCGATCTTCATATGGACAATTTGGCAGTAACGGACCGTTACGGATGTCGATCTTCATATGGACAATTCGGGGAATAGACCCCTCAGATGTGGAAAGTTGATATGTGCGATTTGGCTCAACTTTAACGCCCGACCCATTCTCGGGAATCCCCGAAATACGAAGTGCGGCTCATGTTTCTTATTATTAATCAACTACAGAGTACGGAGTAGTATAGACTGACATCAGTACGTATTATCCAGATCGGTCGAGATGGCACCGGGTTTCCTCCAGGGAGTGTAAATCAGGAGAAAGAGAGAGAGTGAGAGAGAGAGAGAGAGATGTTGGAGATACCAGATTTCTGTTTTCCATGGTCAACATATACCCAAAATCAATAATTACAACCTATTGGCCAGACGCAGTCGGGTAAACCGAAACCCGAGCCAGTACCAGTAATCCAATATACTAATCCATGGATAGGCGACCAATCCCTACATATGTACCCGAGACCATACCAGTCTAGGAAGTACCTAACATCATCTACCGGACCCTTGTCGGCTTGGCTTTCAGTCACCTGTCCAGAGATCAGCGAACTTTACTTATCCCCGGTCTCTGAACTCTCTCTAACCCTAATATGCTACTTTGTGCTATGTACTCCGTACAATGTACGTTGTCTCGATATGAACAGATCGGCGAGGGGAGTTACTTAATTTGATTCAAATAACGGTAGGTCAGAGCTTTAGAGTTCACTGAAAGCTCAATTACATGACTCGCAACGAACCGGAGATCGGTCAGGCAATGTCAGGCGAGAACAGATGAGAGAGGATAAGGACAAGAAGGGAGATCGTGGAGACCAAAGTTTTTTTGCACGACATATGTTGGATGTGATCGTCTTTCCATCACATCCAACGGCGCGTTGAATTGCTTAGCGTAGTATATTGCTCCATCTCCGCGGATATCGGTGCACTAGAAGTCGATTAAATTAACTACGCGGGACTTCGGCTATATTCGAGCTATCTTCTGTTTGGAGTTTCACTGATTTCCGAGAAACAGTACGGAGTACAGAGTACAGAACTAAACTAACACACGGGTTATGAGAAGTTGTATACGTGCCAAGGGAAGTTAATGACTGCCTCGCGAAACATCCCGGTCGATATCCAAATGAAATAAAGACGGGAACGCCGGTCTTCAATTTGTACTCCGTAGAACGGGCCAGGTTCCTAGTTTGGTCTGGTGGATGCTGGGTGATTCTCGGCTAAGAAATGCAGAGAGTTGGGTCTTGGAGCAGTGACCAGTGCTTGGCATAGTGTCTATGCTTTCATTTATGATCTCTTATAGGTGTATATCATATAGAGTACTCCATATGGAAGTAGACATGGAGTTCTCGGTACTTCAAAGAAAGCGCCGAAATGCAATTGTCTTTTCCTTTCGTGTCACAGTAGCTTAGCGGATAAATAGTCGCCAGTAGCCACCCGTGTCTGAGACTAAAAATTGACGTGACAAATAACTTCCTTTCCCTTGTCACTTCATAATTTATAGTCATGACGTCTATTTCCATAATACCATAACCATCTACCAGTTTCCCGCATCTCCAGAGCTATAATATAGTCAATAATGTGTAAAACAGTAGTTCAGACCTCAAAAGCGTGGGAGCCGGGGACCCCCACGAGTGGCCGGGCCAGGCTCCGGGACTCCACTGTATTATTTTCCAATTCCACATTTTTGACAAGACGATATGAGCTGCATAAGTGGAGAAAAAGAAAGAAGAAAAAAAGGGAAGAGAAAATGATCGTGTCTTAATATGTTGGATATACCTAGGTACCCTAGTTAAATTACCTTAAGCTTATTCTAGTGTTAGTATACGGGGTAGTCCGGAGTAACAAGAAACTAATATCTAATTGGATCATTGAACTTCATTTTAATAGCTAATCATTGCCGATTATTATACGAGCCTGTTGGTCTCGGGGTTAGGCAGACTCATAGATGTATGTTTAACGCTAAGACATCCAATCAATATGATCGGGATTTGAATTCACGGCCAACTCCGTACATATCTTCCATTCGTTTACTCCACCTCCGTACTCCGTGGGATAATATGTTGTATACCCTTGGATCGTACATAATGTAGTCCCCCACATAGATCTGATCTTGTTCATCGGGAGAGACAAATGACATGTACATTCCACAAACCTTGGAAGTTCACCTTCACCTTCACCTTCACCTTCACATTGGGGTTTAGGACGGAAATTGTGAGGATGTAGAAACTCCCTCATTAGATTTATTTCCTAAATCCCTCATTTTATAGGATTTTATTCTCGTATTTTGATGTCATTTATCATTAATTTCTCCAACATAGAGTGAATCCCAACATCTTCCCCAAGCGCCCCTTTTTAATTAAAGTGGAATTATGAATCATGACAGCGACATGACAGATGACAGATGACAGATAACACTAGTCATCTATTCCGATCTCCATAATGGTCTTCCCAGTTCCCGAATTGCCGTGAGATAGGGGGAGATTGAGCATGCAGCTAACGCTATGCAAGTTAGTCTATGATCTACATCGATTGCCTCCAATTAGCGTCAGCGATAGTCGCTCGCAAGTATGTAAGTTGACTGCGCCGCATGCTAAACCCGACAGAGTAGGTTAAACCACTTTTTTTTTTAGCGCATCGGTAATTTATCTATGCTGCAGAGTAGTACGGAGGACCGGGAGTGA
>LACB01000307.1:0-33505 GCA_030142185.1 Penicillium thymicola
ATCAAGCCGGAATTTTACCCCTAAAACGCCAGCTACGGAGAAAGACCTACGTCGGCAGGCTTCATCAATCAAAGCTTTACTACGTACTAGGTCTCAAAGCCCGCCTACCCCGTCAAAACGTGCATTAAACCAGCTAGTAAAGGGCTTCCGTCTTACTATGCAGGGTGCTATATTCCTGGAGAAAGAAAACAAGGATTTACGGGCTGCAAATGAGAAGCAGAAGCAAAAGAGAACTAGGTCCCGGAGACAAATGCCTGCCGAAGAAGGCCTCTCAGTTCAAGAAGCCTCTGCATTAATTATGGAGCAACAGGAAGCAGATCAAGCACCCCCCCCCGGCCCTGGCATAGCTGGTGAATCGATTAATCAGCCAAGCGGGCGGCCCCCCCGGGGCTGTGGGATATGCAGATTGCCAGGGCATAGAAGAGAAACCTGTCAAAATAGGCCAGCTAGTTAGTTTAATTAATTTAATGGCGTTATGGTTGATATAAATGGGTTTAAATTTAGTATAGGTTGGTGGGTGGCCCACTCGCTTACCGAATACGTTATAGTTACTATACATTGTTGTACACTGAGATTTCTGTCGTAAATAATATAATAGAGTAAAGACCGTTTGAAGACAGGAATGATGTTAATGAACGGCCAAATGCAACGGTGAAATAATGCCCCAAAACAAAGGAACAGCTTACAACTGTAGGCTTGCGCGAGGCTGACTTTAGGAGTTGACGCTGTTGTAGGTTCGGCTATCATAATACTTGCATGTATTTGGTATTCAACACCTTCAAGTCGTTATTGAGTGATATGTTCCTAGTTGAATGGCGATAATTCCTGCTGCCCATGGCATAGTCTCCCTAACTGTGGACCATCACTGCTGCCCACAGGGTCAATGAGTTTATCATCCGGCGCCTTTGACAACAAATTGTAACTGTTAGCAGGCATGTTGCTGGATCCTTCTCACAAAAGCCGACGATGCGCTCTAATATTCGAGGGTTAATCGCTTGGGATGTAATGCCCGCCTTTTTGAATCACCATTAACCCCTCAGGACATATGCATACGAAAGCTCCTAGACAAGTTGGACTGGAAGGGTTGCAGAATGGCGAATGAGAACAACGAGAGAGAGAGTGAGAAGACAGGTATCTTGTAAGGGCTCGATCAGACCGGTCGTAAAGGGTGGAAACTTGAATTCGGCTGCAGAGAGCCATTCTTGGCGTTGTTTTGGTCCCCAGCGAAAACGGAGGGAACAAGCGTTGAAGTAAGGAAGAACCCACATCATCTAGTTAACTAGCCCTGGATCTGGATAGGGCTGGATGATGACTAATAGTGTGGGTGCATCCAGGCAGAATAGCGGTGGTACAGGGGTCAAGGTGGAGGAAAGGCGACCGTTTTTGGCTTGCATTTTCACTGGTGCCCATACTCTATTTGTAAATTGCGCACATCCAAGATTGGCTAGCGCTTCAATAGTGAGAAATCAGGCATGATGATGAGTGGCGTTATTGTCGCCTAAACATGCCCTTAGAACGGACATATCTCCGAGGCACACATGGGTACCTTGCATAAACCGGGAATTAAAAGTGAAAATATAACGTGGAAGTTTTGGGGGCCGTGGGCTAGAACGTGTCCAACGCACACACCCTGTACTCCGTATCTTGCACAGAGTTACGGAGTACATCTCTCAAGATGAGTTTAGGTCACCAAACTAAGGGGGGATAGAGGCGCTCAATTTGAAATGAAGTGAGACACCAATCTTAAAGTGCCATGAGTACTGTAGGTGCTGTGATTGCTGTACGGAGTACGGAGTACAACATAAGCAAATAGAAATGGTGATCCGGCTTCTTCCCGGATCGGCACCCATGATTGGCGTACCTGGAAGGGGTCCGTCCCACTCTATGACCCTCGAGGGTTTAGCGTTGGCTTATTAAGTTTTTAGCCTCGGGCAGTCTGTGAACTCCTTGATTTGGAAGACATTAAGACCTCAACCCATTTTCTTCTACCCTGTTACACTCATCTGTACACTCTAACTCTGCTAGTAGTTGATGCAAACACTTGTCAAATGAATATTCTTTTCTTCCGCCCTCCTACCTTCCTGCGTCAATATGTTGATTATCTCTCGGATTTAGCGGACAACATACACTGGTGGGCCCCGAGGTATCCCTGCTCTAGTGCCTAAGCGATAGGCTATGATTGGATTTTGTGTACCAAGCTAATTCCCTCTCTCCAGTCATGACCCCATGCTAATGCGGCTAGAGTCAGTTAGGGTCTTTTAGCCTCTTTTATGCGGCTCTTGCAATTTTACTGCGCCGAGATAGGCCGGAATAGGCATGGGGCCAGCACATACCCCTCTCCAAACAAAGCCTGTTATGGCTGATGGCTGATTCATTTCTTACTCGGATGTGACTCTTTTACGCCACTGGCTGCGTGGTCTTACTATACCTGCGTCTGGCCTGTCACCAGTCCACAGTGGAAAAGCTGTTCCACACCACCTTCACGTTGAGTTGCCATGGATTTAGCATCATCGCTGGTGTGAATAGATTCGGTTCGCCCCAGGGTCTAGCGTTCACACTACCTAGATTTGAATCCACCTTGCAACTCTGTGTTGGGGTTGCCCTGCTCCGGTGGAGTGCCTTCGGAGTGGCACTGACCTATGAGTCGTGGAATCATCCGGATATCATGCGCTCTCATTTCCACGCTTTGATAGCTCTATTCTCCTTTCTGATTAGTGTGCACCATGTCGGAGGTCGGCATCTGCTCCAGGGGCGGAGAGATGGATATCCCCCAGCTGGCGCTCGATGTATTTCAATCTCTTTCCCCCCGGCGACTTGTTGCATTTTCTTTCGACCATCAACACTCTCATTTCGAGCTCTTTGGAAAAATTTCCAAGCAGATATTTGTCTGCGTCCTCTCGTTGTTCGCGAGCTAACCTGCCATTCCTTTTATCGGGTTAACCGGAGATTTGTGTTGCATCTAATTATTGCATATAATTACTACATTCATTTCTAGCCATGACGTTCAAGTCTCTTGCCGCCGTGTCGGCCCTGTCACTCTTTGCGTCGTCTGCTATTGCTGTCGATGCCAGTCTGAAGAATAATGTTGCTGTCTACTATGGACAAGGTAATAACCAGCCCCGGCTCAAGCATTTCTGTGAACAGACCACTTCGGACATCATCAACATCGGGTTCATTAATCAGTTCCCCCAACATGTGGGCGACTTCCCTGGTTCCAACTTTGCCAATCAGTGTGATGGTGCCTTTTTCCCCGGCACCGAACTGCTTAGTGGCTGCCACCAGATCTGGCAGGATATCCCCAGCTGCAAGGCTGCCGGCAAGACAGTCCTCCTGTCCATCGGGGGTGGTAGTGCCACATCCCAGTCTCTCCCAGACGATGCCACCGGTGAATGGTTTGCGGATTTCCTGTGGTACTCCTTCGGTCCTTACAATTCAGTGCTTTCTTCATTGGGTTGGACCGAGACCATGCTTGGCCTACTTTACCCTCGCCCATTCCTAACTGCCTCAGTTGATGGATTTGACTTTGATATCGAGTACAACGGAGGAGTTGGTATGTTCCCATAACCCTCTAACTTCCTCATCATACTATCTCTAACACCTCGATCTAGGATACGCCGCCATGATTAATCGTCTGCGGGAGCATTACGCCACGAGCACCGAGCAGACATACTACATCTCCGGTGCTCCCCAGTGCCCCATCCCCGATGCTCAGCTCAGCGACGCCATTGCCAATTCGTACTTTGATTTTCTCTGGGTTCAGTTTTACAACACCCAGGGTTGCTCTGCTGCGGACTATGTCCATGGCACCGGCAAGTTCAACTTCGATGACTGGGTCGGTGTCATCGAGAAGAGCGCCAACCCCAATACTAAGCTGTTCATCGGTCTTCCCGCTTCCGAGGCTGCCGCTAACGCTGGATTCTACCTGACCCCCGACGAGGTGAAGCCCCTTGTCAAGACTTACATGGACAAGCACCCCAAGCACTTCGGTGGTATTATGCTTTGGGAGGCCACCGCCGGTGACAACAACGTCATCGATGGAGAAACTTACACTGAGCACATCAAGGAGATCTTGTACGATTGCGCTCCTCTCCCTGTCACATCTACGACCGTTACCCCAACCCATTCCTCAACTGTGCCTCCTGTTTCGTCTTCGACTGTCCCACCTTCCACCACTTCCACCGCGGTCGCCTCTTCCACCGCGGTCGCCTCTTCCAGCTCCGTTGCTTCTTCCAGCTCGGTTGCTTCTTCCAGCTCGGTTGCTTCTTCCAGCTCGGTTGCTTCTTCCAGCTCGGTTGCTTCTTCCAGCTCGGTTGCTTCTTCCAGCTCGGTTGCTTCTTCCAGCTCCATTGCTTCTCCCAGCTCCGTTGCTTCGTCCACCTCGGTTGCTTCCTCCAGCACCGCCGCTCCTTCCAGCGAGTCTCCTTCCAGCGTCCCTATCAGCTCCGTGACTCCTAGTCCTTCCGCTCCATCTGGACACCCCTCCGCCACTGGAAAGCCCACCCACAGCTCGCATGGCCACGGACACGGACATGGACACGGCTCCCACACACACACCCACGCCCATACCGTCACTGTTCCAAGCTCCACTCCCCTCACCCCGGGCCACTCCTCTAGCACCGCCCCTGTCTCTTCTGCGATCGAGTCTGGCACCTCTTCCACTAGCGAAGGCGCCATCTCGACCGGTGTCCCGTCTTCCAGCGACGAGACTACTGGAAGCTCCAAGCCTACCGGTGACAACACTACAGGCGGCTCTAAGCCCACCGGCGACAACACTACTGGAGGATCTAAGCCTACTGGCGACAACACTACCGGAGGCTCCAAGTCTACTGGCAGTGAGACCACCACGGCCCCCGCTGGTATCACCGCCACTCCCTCCGTCACTGGCTCGCCTTCCTCTTTTTCTCCGGGTACCACCACAACCATCATCGTGACCTCCTACGTTGATATTTGCCCAACTGGCTTCACCACCATCACCACCACCATTACCAAGACCTGGTGCCCTGGTGACTCACCCGCTACTGCCACCGCCACTGGCACCGCCGAGATCACCGCCCCTACTTCCGGCCCTGCCACTTCTACTGCCGACATCCCTGAAGGCTGGACTACTACCGTCACTGTCTGCACCCACTGCACCGCTACCCCTACTACCGTGACCCTCACCAAGCCCGTTGCTACTGCTACCACTACTACCGAGGCTGTGTCGCAGCACACTGCCCCTTCGGTGCCTGAGGGATACACCACCACTGAGGCTTTCTGCAAGTACTGTGGCCCTACCGGTAGCACCGTAACCCTGACCATCCCGGCCCCCACCGCTACTGCCATTGTTCCTGGTACTGGCTCTGGCTCTGGCTCCGGTTCCTCTGGAAACGGTGAGAGCTCTGGCGCTGGCTCTACCCCTGGCTCTGGTCCCGGCTCTTCTGGAAACAGTGAAAGCTCAGGCTCAGGCTCCGGATCCAACCCCGGCTCAGGCTCTGGATCTACCGGCGAGGCTACAGTGCCCGGCGTCGCCCCTGTGGTGCCATCTCCTTCCTTCAAGCCCGTCCCCAGCAATGGAGCCGGAGGCTTCCACGCCGGCAGACCGTCGTCCAGCATCGTGTTCCACCCTTCGCCCTCGCGCACTGCCGTACCCACGGTCGCAACCACTGCCACGGGTACAACGGCAGAGCCCACCGGCAACCCCGCGGGCGTGTCCCCGGTCTACCCCGGTGCGGCCTCACGCTCCAACGTGACCGGCTTCTTGGGTGGCGTCCTCGCCGTTGCCCTTTCCATGTTCATGATTCTGTGAAGCTGCCCACTTGGCTGGACAGCATGATCTCATAATCTACGCGATATTATTGGTCTCACGATGCTGATCTCATGAAGAACCGGTCCTTCCTAGCGACTGGTTGCTTTTTCTTTCTTTACGATAGTGTCTTTATTATATATTCTCTTTTATCCGATCTCCAGTCTCTGGAGTGATTCAATACCTCTTGGCCTTATTTTGTGATTTACTCTGGCCAGTAGTGGTGAGACCCTGGCATCTTCGAATAGAAGTTTTGCGAGCGGTTGAATCCGTTTTTCTCAATCTCCTAATGATATCCATTTCAAGGTGTCGCTGTCGAATCTGACCTCTTTTTCATTTACTTTTGCTTGTTTTACTATCTACAATATGCAGATATGCTCTTTGTATAGAAATACCATATTAGCTTATATTTTTCTACGACCTTCAACCCTTCGATGCTATTATTTGTACGGGTGGTCCTGTTGGCAGTAGCGAACCTCGGAAACATGCATGTGTTGCTCTTGGATTACTACCTCCACGTGCCGTCTACCGCTTGCCGTCGCCTATTACTTCCGGAAGCTAAGGTCCCGAGGTCGTTTCTATGACGATGATAAGTAAGCCCGAGGTCGATACTGCATACTACTTAGAAGTTTTTCATACCTTCACATTGCATTCCAGCGTATATTGTGGAGTAAAGTAATAAGGCAGTTGTTGAGTTTTATAGGGTTCGGCCTAAAAACCAAGCGATATATAGATTTATATGGTAGAAATAGCTTTATATTCATAAGGTTAGATGCTGTCTAAGGTAGATATTAAGCGGGCCTGTAATTGTAATTCAGGTATCTGGACTTTCCTGCCATACCAGACCAGATTAAGGCATTAAGGCACCGTTGTATGTATGAAATCCGAAAGTAACCCTAGCCGCTATGCCCCTGCGTAATCGAATTAGGGATGCCTTTATATCTCTTTTTCCAGCACATTCTAGATGGGAGGTATTATTATCAATTATTTTCGAGTTCAAATGATCAAATACCAAAATAATAGTATAAAGTGCATATCTAGGTAGTTGTGCCAAGGTGCAACAATTTCCCCGCATTTTGATATCGGACCTCGGATACGGAGAATTATTTAACAGCCCTGGAGGTACCTCACCTTGGAACTTCATTGTCTCCATGCAATGCACAAAATGTCACCATTGAAGGGAATCAAAGTCATTGAGCTAGCAGGCCTAGCTCCCGGTACGTAATTAGCCCTAGAAAACACAACAATCACAATTAACAACCCCTCCCAGGCCCATTCGCAGGCCTCCTCCTAGCCGATTTCGGCGCCTCAGTCCTCCGCATAGACCGACCCAACTCCATAAGCGGTGACCAACTAACCCGCAACAAAACCTCCATAACCCTCGACTTGCGCACCCAAACCTCCCTAAACCTCCTCCTCCGCCTCCTCACAACAGCCGACATCCTAATCGACCCTTTCCGCCCCGGCGTCCTCGAACGCCTCGGCCTCTCCCCAACGGAAGTCCTTCTAAAACACAACCCCCGCCTAATTGTCGCCCGAATGACCGGCTTCCGCCGCGACGGGAAATACAAAGACATGGCCGGCCACGACATAAACTACCTCGCCGTCTCAGGAGTGCTGTCGATGCTCGGCCGCGCAGCAGAAAAGCCCCACGCCCCAGGTAACATCCTGGGCGATTTCGCCGGCGGCGGCGCTGTCTGTTTCCAGGGGATCCTGCTCGCACTTATCTCCCGCTCCCATACAGGACGCGGCCAGGTCGTCGAGGCGAATATGGTTGATGGCTCGGCGTATCTTGCTACATTCCCGCGACTCGGGAGGAATACTCCTGCGTGGGCGGAGCCGCGTGGAGAGAATTTGCTCGATGGGGGGTGTCCGTATTATGATACGTATGAGACTAAGGATGCTGGGCGGTATTTTGCGGTCGGGGCTTTAGAGCCGCAGTTTTATGCGGCGTTGGTGCGGGGGCTGGGGTTTGAGATTGGGGAGCTGCCGAAGAGGGAGGATCGGAAGGAGTGGCCAATATTGAGGGAGATCTTTACCCGGAAATTCAAAGAGAAGACGCGCGCAGAATGGGAGGCTGTTTTTGATGGTACGGATGCTTGTGCTACGCCTGTTTTGGAGCAGCGCGAGCTTGAGGAGGATGGGTATGAGCAGCGGCCTGTGGTACATCTGGTTAGTACACCTGCGGTCTCGATTCAGGCGGATAACGGTGGGTGGACGGGTGGTGGAATGTTGCCTGGAGATGGGGGTGTTGATACGCTTAGGGAGTGGGTTGGGTGGGAGCGTGGTAAAGATTTTGAGGTTAGGGAGGATGGGACCTTTGTGGTTGTGAATAGCAAGTCAAAGATTTGATTTGCATGACATACATGGAAAGCCTTGATAGATGTATATGTTCACATGATTTAGACTATGTAACAGACTCTAAAGAGGCAGGTATCTAATCATTATGAACACTTCCATTTCCCCTTTTCCCGAGATACCCAAGACATTGCAGACATTGAACTTCATAAATACTAATGCCGGATTCCTACCAGCACGGATTATCATTACTATTACCATCAAACACAAACACCAGCTTAGAGATAGAGGCCGTAGCCAACAACAGCATGTACAGAAACAAGAAGAGAGGTCCACGCAGGCGAGAAAGCAGCGCCGCCATGACCAGCGGGACTCCCATTGCTCTTCGCAGTACCACTCTTCTTCGCGGTAGCCGCGGTGCTGGAAGGTGTAGAAGTCGACCCATTGAAAGCCGACTCGGGCTTGGTTGGCAAGTTGTAGTATTCGCGAATGATATCGCTCGCTTGCTCAGCGACACCGTATGTCGAGGACATCAAGTGTGTAGACAAGGCGATAGGGATGACACTGGCATCAGCAACACGCACATTTGAAAGGCCATATATGAGCAGGTTGGCGCCGACCACACCACCCTGCTCCTCTGGCAGCATTGCGCATGACGAGGACGGGTGGAACTCCGTGCCGGCTGACTTGCGTAGCCATTCTATCCAGTCGTCGTCGCTCTGCACACTTGAGCCCGGGGTGGTTTCTTTTGTGAGGACTTTGCTCATCGGGCTGGTTTGGCCTAGTTGACGGGCGAGCTTAATACCGGCGAGGAGGATCTCGGCGTCTGCGTTATTGTCAGTATTGGAGAGTTTTGATTGGAGGTCGGTTGCAGGGAGTACACACCAGCTGGGTTGTCCAGGTAATTCGGGTCGATGACGGGGAAGTCCATCGGGTTCGAAGAGTTGATGTAGATACGGCCGTGGCTGAATGGGTGTTGGAGGGCAGCTGTGATGCCGATATCGCCGTTTGCATCGCTGTTCATGAACAGAAGCTCGATTTGACCTGTTGGAGTTTCGAAGATCTTCGACGTTGTGTCACAGATTGCCTTGTAGCCAGCGACCACGCCATCGTCGTAAGTCGTGTTTGGCGCATAATGATCGATTGAAGCGAGGAATTTCGACTCATACTCATCAACCTTACTGCCGTACATATCGGTGGCGTTCAGGTAGGCAACAGCGGAATCGATATAAGTGAGGAACTTGGAATCATTCTGCGGGAATTAGCGTACGGACTTGGTGGACGAAGAATACACAGGACACACCTTATCTTTGCCGTTGTTATAAAAGATAGAACCTGCGGTGTCCACTTTCGTGCTCCATTTCACTGTGGCACTCTGTGCAACGAAGTCAGTTACATGCACATCTTATGGATAAGAAGCGCACTCACGAAATGGTCTTGAAGGTGTTGACCGACGCCAGGAAGTTCAGATACAAGGTCAACACCAGCGTCAGAGAGGACGTCTTTGGGGCCGACACCGCTGTAGAGCAATACAGCCGGGCTGCCGACAGTGCCACCCGCAAGGATGACTTCCTTGTTAACCTTAACTTTCAGTTTCGTTGATCCGCTATCAGTTGTGTATTCAACAGCACCTGCTGTTTTCTTGCCGGAAGATGTGGAGTTGTCAAAAACAAGGCGAGTCACATGCGCACTCGCCAATACATCGTAGTTGCCCCGGTCTACAAGCGGATCAAGATAACCAGAACGACTATAGGACCGCGTCCAATTTGATGGGTTGATGCAGGATGTTGAGACGTCAGCGCCCAAGCTTTCGCCTCCGTACATATTGGCGGAGATACCAATTCCCATGGCCTGGAGTGACTTTAACCAGTCGCCCACTTCGGGGAATGTACTAGGAATGCGTTAGCCTTATCGGTCAATTCTAGAGAACAGAGTTCGGCATACTAGTCGGGGTATGATGTATGGATCGGCCCGTTGGTGCCGTGATTTGACGCATTCCAGACGATTCCAGCCTCGTCAATCACATCATCAACGGGAGGAGTGAAACTCTCGCTTTTCTTCATAGCAGCGAAGAATGAGTCCCACGACCAATTATCCGCACCATCCATGTCTCCGAGCATATCTTTCCAGGCATTGATTTCATCTTCACCCGGACGGGTCATATACAGGCCATTGATGGCGGAACTGCCTATATCTCGGAGTTAATTTTCTGTCCCGCGTTCTTTCAATATGAAGCCTGTACAAACCTCCAAGGACCTTGCCACGAGGCCAATTAATCATGCGATCGCCTGCATTAGGTTGCGTAACAGTGTAGAAATCCCAATTCAAAGGCGTTGTCCATAAAGAGTCGAAATAAGAGTATGCCGGGGTATCTGTATTTCTGTCAGGAATTTCTGTCGCATGACCCCTCGGGATCGAATAATTGAACGCACCTATGCGCTTGCGATAATCGTCTCCATTCTCGCCCGACTCAAGAACGAGTACAGTGTGATTTTTATCCTCCGAAAGACGAGCGCCCAACACGAGTCCAGCTTGACCTCCTCCCACGATCACAAAGTCATAAGCATCGTCGATTTTCGTCCGCGGCAATAAGGCGCTCGCAAATTGGTTCGCGACTAGGCTTGCGCCTAAGATCTGGGTAACGGACAGGCTAGGTCGCATCGTGAGGGTGTGCGTCGCAGATTGTCGAGAGGTGGAAAGGTGGATCTCATATACAAAAATGCCATTATAAGAAACAGGCTTAAACCTATGGAGCAAGACCTTTGAAAAACCTTGTTATGGGCTTTAGCGATTCTCAATTTTACGCACGATGATCCCAGATAAGCACATCCTGAAGCCTCAATCGCGTTAGACGAGTGGGTCAATATTGGGCTTCTGCAAATGAGATCTTGGTTCCTCTTTGATCCACATGGCTATTTCCAATAAATCAACTTTGTTTGCTTGGGACTAACCTTTCTACCCGTCCCCCGTCCCATGTTTCTTATCGCGTGTTCCTGGAACTGTCCAAGACAATCAGATTTTTCTTGCAATTCAACCATGTTTAATCACCGATCCACCTAGGTTTTCACTCGTTTCAAACCCAGTATCAATAAATAGCTAAGATTGCGTTACCACAGACAAGAAAACACATCAATCCTGTGATGGCATGGCTCCAACGAGGTGTTGACCGCATGGTTGCTATGCACCGATCAAAGGTCCCGAGCCAATGATTGACCGGGATTCTCTCCACTATCAAAGGGTTATTGAAGGTGGGTCTAGTCAAAGGTTCTGATAGGCTGCCGACTAGATGATCGCAATTAGAACCCGCCCAGTCGCCAGCCACAATAAAGGTACTCCGTACGTACTCCGTATGTATCTAAAAATCTAGAACAAAGTCCACTAAGAGTGTCTGGATTTCCATGGGCGTGAAGTGAAACATTCATATGAGACAGGGATCGATTCTGTTCCCACATTGCATGCTATGTATCCATTAACAGTTATCTTGTACTCGGTAATATTGATTCAGAATGATCTCAGAGAGTGGAGGTATTAGGGTTAACCTTGTCAGCTGCAATCTATTTACTTTCCGCTAATTGCGAATCCGATCTCACTAGGTCCCGCCTTGTGATTAGCCACCTCGGCAATATGGGACACTTTTGCGATGAGCTTGTTTGGTTCGATCCATTCGAAGAGACTTGTCGATTTCCACTAGCCATTGTGACAAAATTATCGAAGTTATACATTGGTCGTACGAAAATTTCAATCAATTACTCGATCCAATGTCAAAACATGGAATAGAAACACTATGTAGATAACTACGAGGTTATCCAGTATATTTCGCCGCTTATACGGCCTTATCATCATTTCCATAGTCTCTTTAGGTGTCTTTTTCAAATATGATTAGAAAAAGTAAACCTGCCGCTAACAACCAGTTGTTAATTACACAGGCATCGTCCCAGGGGTCCTTGCAAATGCCTCCTCCAGTATGTCCAAGCCATCAACTAGCTGGTCCTCGGTGATAGTTATCGGCGGGGCTATGCGAAAGGCACCCCCAAAGCTAGGATGGCTACTGAGATTGGCCCACAAGCCTAAATCGTAAGCCCGATCCCCGATCGCCTTACCCAAAGCCAGCGCAGGCGTCTTGGTCTCCCGATCCTCAACAATCTCAACCCCAGCCATCAGTCCGCGTCCACGGACATCTCCGATACAGCCATACTTCTCCTTCAGTGCATTCAGCCGGTCATGGAGTACTTTACCCATAGCACGAGAGTGCTCAACTAGCCCATCACGAACCACGATCTCAAGCACTTTATCGCCTACGGCAGCAGGCAGCGGATCATTAACATGAGTCGTGTAGAAGCAGAAGTCCCGCTCAACACACGCGCGTTCTATTTCATCACTCGTAATAACAGCGCTGAGCGGCAGGCCATTCCCTAGAGTTTTGCTGAGGGTGAGGATATCGGGAACGACTTCTTCGTTTTCGTGAGTGAAAGCCATCAGATCGCCGCACCGACCGACACCCGTCTGCGCTTCGTCAACGATCAGAAGCATTCCGCGCTTTTCGCACTCCCGCTTTAGAGCTGCGAGATACCCCGGCGGTAGGACGTGCATGCCAGCCGATGACTGGATACACTCCACGATGCAAGCGGCCAGCGATCCGCACGATTGCATATCGACCATGCGCCAGCCGTATTCCATCTCTGTCTCCCAGTCGTAGGATCCGTCTGTACGGCGGAAGATGGAGCGGTATGCATTCGGCGACGGTAGCATCAGCATGCCCGGCATCAGTGGGCCTTGGCCTTTGCGACCAAAGTGGTATTGCGCGCCTAGTGCCTGCGCTGTCACGCCATGCCAGCTACCGCCTAGTCCGACGATCTCGAACTTTCCAGTGTATACCTTGGCCATCTTTATCGCTGCTTCGTTACTCTCGCCGCCGGTGGACAGGAAGAAGGCTTTGTCGAGGCCGGTTGGCAGAAGATCGCAGAGACGTTCGCCTAGGCTGACCACTGGGGGCGATACCATGCCCGAGAAGAGGTGGTCTAGAGAGGCTGCGTGGTCGGTGATTGTCTGCACAATCTCTGGGTGCCCGTGGCCGAGCAAGCAGGACATTTGTCCGGACGTGAAGTCTAACACTTTGTGTCCGGAGGCTGTGTATACATAGAGCCCTCTGCTGCCACAGATCACGTCTTTGTTGAATTTGGTGCCATAGTTGAGGAGGTACTTTGATGTTTTGGCCTGAAGCTCTTCTGTGTTGACATCGGTGTATAAGATAGGATTATCGTTGTTCTCTTGGGACATAATTGCGACTGTGGATTCTCCTGTGGTGAGTGCAGGGGCCATGCTTGGGTCTGTGGATGATGGATAGGATGATTATGTCTAAGTACTTCTAATCTATTTCTGAGGAGTCACAGCCTTTTTAAGCTTGTTATCGTTGTGTCTTTATTCCCCTCATTGATGGGTTATAGGGACGTGCTTTCTCCTCCTTGTTATCTTGGCCGCGGCTCCGCGGCCAACAGGAATCCTTGCGCATCACAACGCCTATCTTCCCACTGGAGGTGTTTTCCGAGGTATTGTCATCCCTAGCTGATTATGAGCTGGCTTTTACTATGGCACTAGGCAGTATAAAGAGTGTTTTGCAGGTGTTGTTTAGCACTACTGGGGCAGTGAGCTCTTCGCTGAGTATTGCTCTCAGCCCCTGTGTACAAAGCCCCCAATATGATTATAATGTATGCTTTCCTGTCTATTTCCATGGGGGTAGTCACTGCTGTGTTTTACAGCATATGGGGTAGAAAGCTCAAACGCACGGTTGTTGGAAAATAAGATTTACGTGGCCGCTGAGATCATTTAGGCACTGTCCAGCTCACCATGGGTTGAGGGCCACTGAATTCTCTTCATCCGCCTACACAAAATTACATACTGGAGGTTTTGGACCTACAATGTTTCAGGGGCAGCTGATTCTTGTACGTTCTGAGCTCCATAATCGGCATGTGTCTGTCCTGATGATAGAAGTGTTGCAAAGTGAGTACACGGATACTCCGTACGTTCGTCACTCCATGATTTGGAGTATATCCCAAGTACTCGGGAACATATCATCAACAAAGGCCATATCTGCCACGAAATGCTGACGCAGTTCAACATCCGTCTCCCCTGAGTTCTCTACCGGTGGTTCTGACTTCAACAGCTTATCAATGACATCTGAATGCTGCGCGAGGCAAATATCACCCAGATCCCACCCAAAATTCCTGTGGTGCGACCGCAACGAATCCAAAAGGTCACTCGCCATTCGCAGAGAACCACTTTGTGCAAGACCCGCCACCTGCTCTGTCTCTAGTGCACATCGAATCAAAAACGTCACCGTTGCTGAAAATATGAATGCTACGACAGGTAGCCAGTAATCACCCAATTGTGCTTCTCCAAGTTCCTGCACCAGAACCACAATGTCCTCCGCGGTTCTGCGTGCCTCCATAACTCGGTTGGCCATCTGCTCGGCATTCGAATCTTGTGCTTTCCGCTCGCGATCTAGGTCGATGCGCCGCAGGAGGAGTCTTGTAGCCAGATATGCCAGACGGAGGTTGGAAGCGCCAGGGATATTCAGGTTTGAGCCGCGGATGATGATTTTGCGGATGTCGCCTGTGAGTGAGTCTACCCATTTGTTTAACTCCAATTCAAGATTCCTGCTTGATCCTTGGGCCTCGATGCGGATGGTGTACACTTGCTCCAGACAGTGGTCTAGCACGTCGGTCAAATTCATGAGCTCGATGAAAACTGCGTTTGCTTCGTGATCTCGTTCCCAATCTGATAGGTATTCAGATATTGGCAATGGTACGTCATATTGGGATCTTCTGATATGAGGTGGTGTTCCGTAAGCAAGACTTGACCTGTTGGATGACTAGTTCTTAGAATGCCCCATTGTTTGCACGGTTGGCTCGAAACATACCAGCGATCGTGGAGTAATATGGACCACCATATCTTCATTCTTAAATGCTTCTCCTCCTGGGGAATATCCCACGGTAGTGGGTTTCGATTTAACCCTAGGGAATGGCACAATGCAACAGCCGAACCGAGTCTTACTCCATTCCCTGTCATAGATGTGGTTGGACGGCCGCCAACATCCAGTAGGATGGCTTTTATTGTGGATATCCCAGCTGATGCGTGCAACTCGGAATACGAGGCTTCAATAGCAAGGTTCCAGACGAAACGAACATCTGGACACCGTTCTTTCGATAGAAGTGGATCGTGTTGCCATTGGGTAAGCACGTGGGCATACAGGCACGCCAAAAGTGCAGGAGAAATACGATGCCTGGCATTTGTGTATTGCGCTCGAAATGAGCTTTCTTCAAGTAATGGGAGGCAAGGATTGATCTTCCTCAGATATCTATTCTCAATAATTAGTTTCCGGGATTTCTGTCGAATGCCAATATAAATTAAGTGTCACCCACATGTCTATCAGATGTGGTCCCCATGGCTCTACAAGCTTTTCAATAGTCTGTAGCTTATGCAAGGCCGGGCTAGAGTTCACCATGAGCCCCAGCGGCCTTTTCTGCACTTTCGTGAATATAACAGGGGACGAGGAACTACCCGGCTCAACGGGACGGATTTCACGAATTCCTTGACCACCCGAAATATTAGACAGATAGTCAGCCAAGACATGATTATCCCCAGTCACTGCTGGACCAAGGATATGGGGGTTGTCATCGTCGGCCTCAAGAGATAGCGGTGTATCCTGGTCGTTCTGAGCTTGTGTGACAATCGAGAATTGCGGCGATGCAGTTACAACAGGCGGTCGGCTAAGTGACTGGGCAGCTACAATTGGTGTTCGTAATGTCGGGTGTGGTAGTCGAGGGCCAGTTTCTGTGGAATATCTCTTCTGTGGTGTTGAATTTGCTCTCGCGTTGGGAAATGTACATTCTGTGCCGTGCGCACGACACATCAAACAGGCCGGGGTATGGGGCTCTAGTTTGCATCGTGATTTCCTCCGCCGGCACGGTACACATGCTGGCTTAGTGTGAGACCGATATGGTCGCTCGTCTCCACTTTCCATCTTGTTTGTCAATGCTTCTTGGGTGGAAGGAAATTCCCGCGGTGGGTTCCCCTCGGCAAGGCCTGGCAGATGTGTGGCAAAGTCGAGTGTTTCCTCTGCCTATGATTGCACGGAATAATAACTGGAATATCAGGTCTTCCTAGCGAGGTACTTTGTCTAAAGTGATTCGTCCTTCAATCCGCTGCTATTCGACAGTCAGTCGGAAGACCAGTTGCTGGAGTCGTTGGACCAGGGAAATTCCGCGGGAAAAGAGTGGGTCCGGCTGTAGTTGGTCCATGAGCTTCCCGAGGTCGGGCTCATGGGCTTGAACGGTTGTTTAAATGAATATGGAGTTTGATTTCTGTTTTTTTGTAGCTACTAGGTATGTTCAACTGAAAATATCACATAGTTATATGCTGGGAGTGAGGTCTGGTTTAACAATATGTAGTAAATCCGGCAATCACCATTGGTCGGTTTCGTACCTGCGACGTGGGGCTATGGGGCTGTGCACGTGACCTTGATAACATAATGCCAATCATATACCGTAAAAAGGCCTGCACCGTATAGCCTCAATATCAGATCTGGAAAGAAGAAAAAAAATAGGTAGCTTCTCTTTGATTGAGCGTGTCATCCTTAGTGCAGGGGCCATGCTAATCTTCTCTGTATATTTTCATTTGACCATATGCCCCGAAGGGCGAAAGGACTTCCTTAAAGTTCAATATAACACCCATTTCATGGCAGAATTGTACCGCCCATTGTATTAGTCCAGTTTGCTGTCCACAACATTTTCTCCTGGGCAGGTAGCTATAACGCTTTTTCATTCTCCATAATTGCGGTTGACAAGGTATCTAAGAGCTCACAATAAGACAATGAAACTGATGTTTTGGCGTGGTCTACTATTCAGCCCTTGTGGATATACGGGACCCATAGGACTTCAATCAAAAATCTAATCTCCAAGTCATAGCATCTTGGTCCAATCTGTGAGATACAGTCAAATCTGTGGAGGTAAAAATGCCAGGCACACACCAGACCCTCTTCGTCTTCCAATTTCGGTGCATTCGTGCTTCCTCTAAACCTCCTCCCCTTCTTTCCATAGGAGACAAACCTACAAATACACCATCGATAGCAGATCTTCCAGAATACTCCGCAGACACAACAAACTGAAGCCAATACACTAACACCAGTCATTGACTGTGTGTAGGACTCTCAGTGACCAACAGGAACCCCAATACCCTTGAAAAGCCAAGCCCATATTGGTCGCCCTGAGCTTCCCAAAGACCAGGAATGATATCCACGTGTCGACGGGGTTGGATGATACGTGACTACCTACATGGTCATGGTAACTATGTGCCTTCCAGCTGATGTGGGGCAATCTCTTCAAATTATACATCATCCTCTCATTTCTTCGTTGTTTTGATCGCTTTTTACACCTTTCAGCTTCGGCGGTGAACTGTGACTGTCCGAAAGCCGATATTCTGCAACGGCAAAATTTGGGGTTCATCCCTGCTCCGCTCTTGCGTCGTCGCTGTTTTTCGCTAGGCTATATCACGTATTTACAGACCCTTGAACCTTGTATCAAAGCATGCTGACTCCTTCGTTAGATTCTCATTTGGTTCCGAGCCTTCGAGGGAGCCACTCCAAACAGGTCCGGTGCCCTGAGTCTCCCCTTCTTGTCCTAAGCTACAAGGGGAGCCCCAGCACTTCACGTGTCTCATCAAATGTCTGACGTTGCTCTTATACTGCGCCAACTGGGCTATGTTCTGGGCAATATCTTCCCTCCATATACATTCACCCCGTACGAACCACATGGCGCCAACTTGGACCATTTGGATGACAGCAAGTTGTACTATGTTGTACAGAATTTATAAACACTATATTACGTGCGTATTCCCCACATATTCGACATCGTGTCTGACAACCGACCATACTTTGGAGAAATAAGTAGCCGATTGGGCTTGGACAAAACGACTCGATTCGTATATGGCATTTTGACGCAATCGAGGCCGGGTATGAGCTCGATGGGATATAAAGCACGAAACAAATCTACTTCCATTTCACCCAGATTCCAATCTTTTATTCATTTGAAACACTCATTACAACTAAATCCACAGAAGATGGCTAACTCGAGGCTCGCAAGTATGTTTCTCCTGGCTCGGGATTTCCTGTTACACTCCATCCTCGTTACAACGAGAAGACCAAATGTGCCCCCAGAGCCACTGCGTGAGCCATTTACCCGGCCCCAACACCGGGCATTCTTCGCGGATCCCGGAGAAGAAAACGTTGTTCTCCCTGGCGAAGCAGGTTGACTTGACCAAGTCCATCGGAACTATTCTTGGGAATGTGCAATTGTCTCAGCTGAATGAGACTCATTTGGATAAATTGGCACTAAAATATATATATATATAGGAACAAAAACATACAACAGTGAGGATTCGCTGGTGGTCACCCACCCAACTACTAACTCACCGGCGTGTGGCTTGAGTACGGCTGAGCGGACGGGAAGCCCTATTTTCCACACCCTATGGTCGTATGTAGCTGTTTGACCTATAAAGGGGCATATGTAGTATAGTATAACCGGGGGTAGAGACAGCCCGGACCGCAACAGAGGGAGGAGGTCCTAGTATCAGTTTTAAGGGAATATTTGTCGGAAATAGATAGACTCAAATCAATATAACCAAAACAAACAAAAACAAAAACATACAACAGTGAGGATTCGCTGGTGGTCACCCACCCAACTACTAACTCACCGGCGTGTGGCTTAAGTACGGCTGAGCGGACGGGAAGCCCTGTTTTCCACACCCTATGGTCGTATGTGGTATGCTATGTGTAGAGGAGAATCACATAGTACACATAGTGAAAGAGTAATAGGGGCTGTAGGTGGTTGGTGACGATGAGAAGGGAGGCAGTATAGATGGGGTGAGAATTAGGGTGAAAACCACCTAAGTTGGGCCTTTCAGCTGAACAATGAGCGGGGAGTTGTCTTTTTCCGAGATCAGGATCTTACTACTGAGAAATAGGTTGAATTGTTTCAGCATTATGGTAAGTCTATATGGGCGTCTGAATGAGGCATCCGGCATTAATTTGATCTTGTAGGCATTTTGGACAATCATCCTGCTCAAAATGTAAGCTGGGACACAAGCATTTTGTAAATTTCAAGCAAATTCAAGTACGCTGACAATTATTAGGATCAAAAAGTATAGTATACCCTGGCGAAATTTGCCACTAAACCCACCAAGAATGCCAGGACGATGAGGGTGTTCTCGTTGTTTGAAGATAAGTAAAGAACGTAGTATTATTTACAGACTAGAGGCGTCTCATTGATTCATAAATTAAATATCCTTCAAATGGTGAGGGGGCTTTTGCAGACTTCAAACCTTGGTCGTAAATATATTATATTTCGCAGAACAATTCGTCGACTCCAACTTATTTCGAAGCAACTCCCTCGGCAATAACAAACGTTTCCTTATCAGAGAGACTAACTTTGTTCTGCTCCTCGTCTTGGGCCTGAGGCAACTCGGCAATCTCCTTGGAATGCTCGATGGGAACGTGGGACCTGACAACGAGCCAAGTAGGCCAGATCGAAAGAACTGAAATGAAAAGTTAGCGTCGCTTGTTTCCAATCATTTCATATATATATCACTTACCGAGAAGGATGGTATTGACAATAAGTGGCACTCTTCCACCGTGCCATTTTTTCGAGTTGAGGCCGTAAGAGACAGCCTGCGAGAAGCTCTCTTGGCCGCGAAGAATACCGGACAACCGGGCTATATCGTATTAGTAACGTGTAGGTAGGACGCTGAGTTCGGGTTCGACTTACAGAGTTCGGAGATATTGTCAGTCATGGTGGAGAGAAGGTAGTAAAGGAAGTTCTGCAGCGATTGCTGAGAAAATTCTGATGGGAGAAAGGTCAGCGCACGTTCGGGATATTAACTCATTCATGACTTACCCCAAAGCAGGACAACGAAAAATCCTTCAACGAAGCCTTTGTCGGCCCAATCAAGGGTTGGTGGGTTCTGGGTGTACTTTTCTTGGATAACCCAACAGTACACCCAGGCAACGATGTGGACGACGATCACGTAGAAGAAGCTGAAGCTTTGATTAATCTTGGTGGTTCCAAATCCGACAGTAAATATAAGAAATTCTATACCTGTACTTAATTCTATTTCTGATCGAAAGACCGCGGTAGTCCAGGAACCTACTAATGAGTGTCGAGGCAAGAAGAGTGGCGAAGTAGGCTTTGGTTTATATTAGCACTGATGCAGAAGTGTGCGTAAACAATGTGAGTGTGTAACATACTGACGAATCCCATCAGAGCGCGAGCGCGCACGCCGAAGTAGTACGTTTTGAAATCTAGACCAGCTAATCAGCAATTGCGAACGTTGCAGAGGAAACAGCCAATCCATACTTCCGGTGTACATATTGAAGTATGCGGCCCAGAAAACAGGCAATAGCAAGAGAATCTAGGGAGGTGAGTCACATGTGGTACATAAGCATGATTGAATCAATGATGTTAAACATACCTCCTTCCGTTGGCAGACCTTCCAAAGCTCTTTCATTTCATCACGCCACGAGTCCTGCAGGATAATCCTTACTTTACTTCCATCGGTGCGTTGCACCTTGTCGGGTGACGTGAGGAAGAAGGCTATGGGCACAGCAGTACATTGGAGCGCGATGAAAATGAGATATGTATCTGTTGTGTGTTAGCAATCGTTCAGGGTGTCTAATATAGCTTTGATCATCTTACCAGGTCCAACTTTTCCTCTGGCATGAGCGTCGGCAGCACTTTTCATTCGTTAGTGAATTCGGTCCGTCATATGAATTCGGGTGTAGACATACTGGTTGAGCCCAAGGACAATAGCACCTCCCACCAATGGGCCACCTGTACGAAACCAAAGCCAGATACTGTTCAAGTCAGTCATTCTGTCACTGTACAATATTTTGGAACATCTCACTTCATGTATCGGCCTCGCTTTGCGGGCTCGGGATAACCCAGTGCCACGGCACCTTCAGAGGCCCAGAAGAGACCAGCGCTATAAAGGTCGGTCGATGCTCTTATTTCATCTGATCGGTATAAGATACTCACGATAAACCACAGAATACTGATCCAACCAGCACAAACCATACATTTCCCTGGATAGGGGTTAGTCTTGTTCTCCGAGTTGTACAGGTAGTTCCAAGGTTGATGAAGAACTCACAAAACGGTTATTTGTATATAAGGCAGCACTGTATATTAAAGTCAGTCCCGAGATAACACAATTTCATATTCCATTCTAGATATACGTACGAATACACTGGGTATCCCACTGCGCCGAGCATCAGAGTCCATCTCAAGCCAATCCTGTTGGCGATAGGACCACCAAACAGACACAAAATTCCCACTAGCAAACAAGTTAGAACGAAGCCCAATTCAAGATTCCAGTATTTGATTGCAGCAATTTGACACATACTGAGACCGAAAACAAGGGCATTGGCAGCATTAATCAAAAAAGGTTCCTGAGCACCACCAGCACCCAACGCATTCATGGCATTCCATAGACCTGGGGCCGTGAATCCGACACCTCCAATAATACAGGCATTGAAGAGTGTTCCGCGATACCATACTCGCTTTTCAATTGGCGTATCGGACGAGGCCGAAATTGAACCTTGTTCAGCCATTGGCGTATGCTTTAAGCTTAAACGATAGTAAGCACCTTGAATCAAGCCACGAATATAGAATTCCCTAAATGCTAAATGGGAAACACGGCATATATAGACTTTTTTCTGCCCTGAAGAAATCAACTACCGATCTGAAGGTTTTAATATTGTATTAGGCCTATTCTCATCCCTTTGCATGATTGCGTGCTTCGGAGCTCCTGTGCTCTAGTGCCCCTTTTGAACTAGCGTCGGCTGCCAAGACAGACTTTGGAGAGTCCGACCAACCGACGGTTAGGGCGGCATATAATTATGGAGAATATAATGCGGAGACCCTGTTGAGTCGAATATCGCTTCAATTGCCGCGATATCGGGTTGGAAGGCGGGTAGAATTTGGGGGCCCGAAGGTCTTGGCTTTGATAACGAAGAGGAAATTGAGTAAGATATTACCGGCAACAGAGGCCTAGACAAATGGAAAAGATATTTTTATTAATTACATGAAAAGGTTGTTACGTTATGGACATTGGGAAATTTAGTTTCCAGACACCTCCTTAACCGCCGCGATGATATCGCTCGGTCTAAGGCCCTGGGCATTGACCTGCTCGTACAGACCACCACAGCCCTCCTTAATAGCACCCATGGCCTTGAACTTGGGTGTGAACTTACGCTCAAGGAGGTGAGTACCCAGGCGAGAGCCGAGACCAGTCTTCTGCGCAATCGACTCAACAACCAGGACGAATGGTGAGGATCCATAGACCTTGATGGTCTCCTCGTCGACCACGTTGAGAGTGGGCTTGTTAATCAGACCGATATCGAGGCCCTCCGCACGCAGGTTCTCGACAGCATCAAGCGAGCGGTAGAGCATATCACCGTACGAGACGATGTACCCAGCGGAGCCCTTGCGGATGACTTCCTCCTTGCCAGGAATGAACTTGTAACCCTCACCGAAGAGCTTCTGGTCGGTACCCTCCTTCAGGATGTAAGGGACCTTAGCACGAGTGGAGAAGATGAAGCGCAGACCCTTATTCCAGAACACCTCGTTGACTACTGCCTTCATCTGCTCGCCATCGGCAGGGAAGTACAGCGCAGTGCTCGCGGCATCCATGAGACCATTGTCGGCGAAGAAATGGTTCAGACCGAAATGGCAAGTGTTGTCGGCCATCTCGTCGACACCGCTGTGAGAGAAGTGTGACAAAACAGTGCAGCCGTTCAGACGGGCCATGGTGATCTCAGAGACACACATCTCCAGGAAGGCGGAGAAGGTAGAGAAAACACCTTGACGCTCTCCGTTGCTGCCAAATCCGAAACCAGCGGCAGCAGAGAAATTGCCGCGTTCCATGACACCAGATGCAACGAAGGACTCGGGGTGCTTAGCACCTATAGCCTTCAGACCGGTGGAGCCAGCCAAATCGGAGTCGATAACCATGACGCGACGCTGAGCCTCCTCCTTGCTCAGTTTGTCAAGAATATCATTCACGGCATCGCCGAAAATGGTGCGGTTCCCACCCTTGTCCTTGCTAGAACCCTTGTATGTGTGGGGGTTTGAGCCAGGCTTGATATTGTCGTAGAAAGCAAGTTGTTCCTTGCTGTATCCGCGCTTTGTGAGGTATTTGCGAGCGATTTCGACAGGAATGACATCGTGCGCGTGTATTTCTCCCTCAATGTCCTCAATACCAGGGGCCATCCTGCGGTCGACGACAACAGCGGCGGGACCATCGTGGTTGATGACTTCGCACATAGCACCGTACAGGGAGTCGAGATTCTCACCCTGGGCACGGAGAACTTTCAGGCCATGTCCATCAAGGGTCCGAGCAACCTCATAACCCTTGAGGTATTCTGAGGGGTGCCCGGCAATTGTGACATCGTTGTTATCGACGAAGAGCTTAACATTCAGATTTCTGCCCACGGCAAGGCGTGCAGCCTCGGCATCATTTCCTTCTTGCTGGGATCCATCAGAGCCCAACAGAATCACATTCTTATCCTTGTTGGCCATAGCAATTCCGTTGACCATACCCCACATGTGACCCAGACGACCGGAGCTGAACTTGACGCCGGGCGTGAGACCGAGCTCGGGGTGGCCCGGGAGATGGGAGTCGGCAGCACGATAGTTCAGGAGATGATCGGGCTCAATCTTGCCGTCCAATGCGGCCAGTAGGTATTGTGTGGCGACACGGTGACCGGCCTCGTCGTACAGGGCATCGACCCATTTGTTGGGGTTGGCGTTTATGAAAGCAAGCAGAATGCAGACTTCTGGGGCTGTATCGAAGGGACCTCCAGTGTGGCCTGCAACCCCACGGGCGGCACCCGTTGCTGTGAAGGCAATGATGGCATCTCTAAAAATGTCGATGTTGTGTTGCAAATCGCTCTTCTGTTGGGCTGATAGCTGTGGGGTCTTCGGGTCAAGCTTAAGCTGCTTGAACTGCTTGAGATCGACGGGGAATTTATAACCGCTCATGGTGTAAAGTAATCTTGAAGACAATGTCCAGTAAAAGAAGTATGAAGGAGCAAGATTAGTAGGATGAATGGGTTCTCGCCGTTATAACTTTGTCTAACACCTCCAGGGCTGTTCCCAGAATATTGACGTCATAAGCACAGCGTATCTGGAGATGACCTGTTTTCGGCACCGCACAACCTGCATTCCTCACGTTCCTCGACATTCCTTCATAAGTTCCACTTATTCCACTTATTCCACTTATTATTAAAGCTGTTCCAATGATCTGCAGATTCTCCCACAAAATGTGTTAAAACGTTCCGTTCAACCCATCCGAGCCCTACATGTGGCTGCCTTTTAGGGCTGGTGATCTCCCCTAAATTTTCCCTAACCTGGCTCATTGATCGACTACTACATGTACTATGTACTAATCAAGCGTGAAGAACTGGATCAACATTGAACGACGAAGAAAATTTGTCTCCTTTTTGGTCTCCTTCCCTCTCGTTTGTCGAGTGGTGGACAGCAAAATATATATTTCTTTTTTCAAATTTATACACTCTGATCTAAACTTCCGACATCGAATTCCTGACTGACTGTCGGCGTGATCGTTGTCACTTCAATCCTCTCATTCCTGTAAATCAACTTCTACAACGCCCTTTGGAGCCGCTGTCACCCCACTACACTAGGTAATATTGATGCATACACATGTATTGAGGTGCGTGCTCCTAGTATGCAGACCTCCCTTTGCCTCCTTTGTAGCTTTAGGCGTTCGTCTCTTTCTCTCCATGAGCCCATTTAGAGATACTCATTGTAGTAGCTAGATCATCATCAGGACCAATCTTCATCATCACTTCTGCTGATCACCTCCTCCTTCTTCTTACTACTCAATTACGTAGTGATTTACGTGCATGAAATATCAATTAAGAGAATCATAGCATACTAAAGGTAGATGTAACTGTGCTTCATCTACTCCGTACAACATACGTGGTTAAGCTCACTCTTCGCCAAGAGATGTCAATCTCTTGGCGTCACTTTGACCTCTGTGGTGCCGTAGTTGTGCAAATTGTGCGGGGGCTAAATAAGCCCCATCTCAAACAACCCCCGTGTCATTATACAAAGCCGTGATAGGCCCAACCCCCTCACATCACCCCTAAAAGGGCCGTTCCGAGCGATGTCTTTTTTTTTCTTCTTCTTATCAGCCAACTAAACTATCTACATTGACCACGCGACATATTCCATTTTGCTTACCCTAAAATGGCCACACAGTCCACCATGACAGAACAAGTTGACAATCCCCCGGATTATGATAGCCTTCCGCCCCGCAGGCCTGACATCGAACGCATACGGACCCCATCAGCCCCTGAACGTAAGCAGATCTCCCACAGGTCTCCATGGCTTTTGCCCGTGACTAATGCGACTTTCCTCAGCACCGAGCGGCTCCGTAAGACGAATTCTTCCAGGTCTTATTTCACTCATCCTAACCACTCATGATAGTCCCAGGCATTCAAGGTCAACGGAACGATCTATGTAGCAGCCCAGATAGCGAATATGCCTCGTGCGGCGCATCTTAACGAATCCCTTGCAAGTGCGGAAAAGATGATCCGTAATATAGAGTCGATTCTGAAGGCGGCGGGGTCTGGTTTGGACAGGATTATTAAAACTACGGTAGGATCTGATAATTCGTGGCTTTTGGATCGCTTGGGGCTAAATGTAAATGTTTTTCATAGGTGTATTTTACGGAGAACTTGTGGGTTCATTTAATAGAGGGCTTCGAGGCTCTCTACAAACGGATACTTCCGCTTGCACCGCCGCGGACAACTGTTTTTGTTCCGAGGATGGGACATAAAGGTAATAGACAGGAGATACAAATGGAGGTCATAGCAGTGGAGTGACTCACACCTTTTGGTCTTTATCTCTCATTTGCATGTTACATTATCTGAGCACTCTCTTTCTCTGTTCATGTTACTTGTGGTAGGTACACTTATCACCTTGCATCTCTCTTCTGACTACGGAGTACGGAGTAGCGGGTCAGTGGTGTAAATACCAGTCAATATTATGGTGCCTGGCCTAGGCCATGATGGAGGGCTACCCCGTACATCACAGGTACATACTAGGTTGTGTGCAGATCGGACTATTTCAGTAAGGCTCTACAAGAACGGGATAATCTCTACTTTTGGGTCTCAAGGTACTTTTGGGGGCTCTCCATCAATTTTATAGGAATAATAGGTGCAGATCTCTGCATAATTACCTCACTACAAATTACGCCGCATATGCAGACATCCGTTGTTGGCGTTGCTATCTCCACATGGCCAGCGTCAAGTTGAGCCTGGTTTCGTGTCAATCCGTGTCTCAAGAGCTTCTATTGGATGAATTCAGAGACTGAGGTCTTACCCTCAGCCCTAGAGCCCCTGTCCGTTGCTTTTTTTCTGCAGATCGCTCGTGTTAAGGCAGCTGTAGCTTTTCATTTTAACAACACGCTGTTGCAACACCGGCAATCATCGGAACGGCTGTACATAGCTTGCTCGATCCTGAATTTAAAAAGCAGGATCTTATTTTGGATAGTTCAAATCACCTTCTTGTAATGTATTGAATCCTTAAATCATCTATTCTGTGTGGAGTTTGTATACTTGAGAGTTCTGAATATCTGACAAGGGATCAGTTGCCAGTCATTCAAAGGGGTTTAAGGGGACGTTTCACCACAAGGCCAGCCTGATTTCAATCTCAGACTGACCTCAGTGGACCCAGGATAGATCAGAATCCTTTAGTCAGAGATAACAGGGAACAGCTCGAGTGCCATGCACAGTATAGCCAATGAAACACAAAGTGTGCTATTCAGAAAAAGCAAAAGGCCTGCCAAGTACCGAGTTAGGCTTACGAGTTGACAATCCCCGGATATTCGCCCGTCTACTTCAGAGTCTGAGGCTCTTGAGTCTACGAGTATCTACCAATGCCCAATTCTACCCAGAATCGCCAAGGCAGACATATACGTAATGCGTCGAAGGATTGCATTTCCGGGGGCTTTAGCTGAAGTATTGCATATTGAGCTTGCCAACAGACGGGAGCAAACATATGTTGGACCAACCGCTTTCAAGATATAAAAAGGTCCAGGTCACCATCAACCTCAGTCGTACAAGCCTACCTCAATTCCATACATCGCCGAAGAAGCCCAATACATCCCTTTGTCTTCAATTCAAGCCATCAAATTCTTTTCAAAATGAGACTCTTCCTCCAAGGCACTGCAATCCTCGCTCTTCTTATTTCCAGCGCATCGGCTGCAAAGAGTGGCGTTTTTGCCGCTAATGGCGTGGAGCTCGAACTTTACCAGTCTGGCGAGGATTTCATCTACGGAGAGCCAGTGAGTATCTGGTCCCTTGAACCCTCCTATACATGATAACTGACTCCATATAGCAAAGCTTGGTCCAGGTACATTGCCGATTCATCCCCGCTGTGAAGAATGGTGATTTTCTAACACGTTCATTCTAGGCAAGAGATCTTGAGGGCCGAGGAACTCCGATCAAACCCAGATCAAACAATGAAACCTTCACCCGAATATATACTCCCACCATCCCTTCTTCCATGTCCGCCCAAACCGATGATTGACACACGCGTCGGGGTGATTAAATCCTCCCGCCTGGCTATGTCTCTGTCCATTCCCCCAAACACTAATCGGCAACACGCATAGTCCGCCCATAGACTTATCCGCGACAGCCTCATCAGCCTGAATGCAGACAGGGTCACGGAGTCTATGAAATGGAGCCCACGTTACCCGTTCCGTCAAGTCCCCAAGTTCAGGAGAGAGAAGGTCCCCTATATCCGCATCTGCGTCGACAGATTGATGAACGAACGAATGTGTCGACGGCAGCGAAGAGGAAAGTGTGTCAAGGATAGCATCCGTAAACACATCAGGTCCCGTAACACCTAATATAGTCTTTTCATCATACGCCAGACTGGGGAGGAAGCTGCTATGTTGACTGTTGTATTGCCTGGTATGTGACAAGACCCGCACGATGGTTTCGCGGAGAAGCGGACTGAAACGTCGTGGTGCATACATGGTATATTGGATGAGCCCGTAACTCCTTGTCCAGTGCCAGTCGCGCATGAATTGTTGCGAAGCGTATGGCTCGTCGACTTCAATCCCAATAACGAGCGATACATCAGTATCAGTGCTTTCTGTGTATTCGTCGGAGGGTGTAAAGAAGGGCTCTAGTGCTGGGCAGGTCTTGATCGTCCGAGCGGGGAAGACATCGATGTCTGCGTAGAAGCCTCCAAAGTACCAGAGAAGGAGGTATCTAAGGAGGTCTGCTCGGAGCACATTGCGAGGGTAGGATTTGTATATGTTCGCGATTTCGGGGATATCTGATAGTTCGTTGGTCACGAACTCGATGGCCTTTTTATCACTGACTAACTTTGGGGTTTTAGTGGAAATCAACCAAGTTATGTACGACCCGATCAGAGTACTTACAGTGTATTTCCACTCTTTATGCTTTCCCTCAAATACTATTGAGTCGTCCCCTCTGTGTTTTTCATTTTTCGCTATCTGCCAGATTCTATCTTCAGATATGTTGCTTTCCCCACTTGCCAATACGGCCTCTTCAATCTCCGCCAGGGAATTTGATAGCCGATTTTCATATTCAAGATCTGGATTGTTTCGAAAGGGTGAGCCGTAAAGAAATCGTGGCTTGTCCTCTACTTGGTGCTCTGGGGGTGGTCGGTCTGCGCGGGTATTGTTCTGGGTGGAAGGAGGATCTGGGAGATGATAAAAGAGGAACCATATGAAGATAATGAATGTTATACAAGCTCCCCGACGAGTAAATAAGATTCTAGGCGCCCGCACCCAGATCCTTTTAAGGCTCATAGTGGTAGTAGTAAAAGGGGAACCGCAGAGAACGGTGACTTGAAGGCCGATTCAAGGACTATTGGAAAAATCACTGTCGACTCTCATTTGATGAAAGAATAACACATAGAAGGAAGCTCAAAGATTCAGTTTGTATGTTTGAAGTGACAGAAAAGAAATATGACAAACGAGAGAAATAAGAGAGAGAGAGAGAAACGGTGGATTCAGAATAGCAAACAAAAGACTGCATCAGACCAAGGATTGGGTATATGACCAAAACCCCTGGGTTTTTATGCAGCCTCTTTGACACAAACGAACAAAAGCCTCGAAGTTGGCCCCCAATTTTAAAATACCACTTGCCGGTCCAATTCTTTGTTTGACATCCACTTCGGGTCGATCCTCCAACTACAGACAAGGGTATCCCGGTTGGGATTCGATACCCCCCTCCGTAAGAAGTCTGTCAATGTAGATCCTGCCGATCTTTGTGAGCTAGTAATTTTGATATTTTATTTCATGTGAATACCGTACTTTCCCTACTAAATAGCTTACAGATTGGTGTAGATGGTATATGTAATACACTGCGATAGCAAGGATTAGCCTGTTCTTGGCGGAGCCACATTGTCAGCCTTCTGACGGGGGGTGGTAGTTCACATTTCCCATAATATGACAGAGGACTTCCTCATTTTTGGGTCGGATTGAGATATTACGGAGGTAGAAGAAAATACCACTGCACGAAGTCAAAGTATGCTGAGATGGTAACGGATGAGATCATGACTAGTAAAGTCGATCCCTATGGGTTCGTGTAGTTGTGTTCTACAGTCTTCACCTATAACCAGCTAAGTGTAGAACTACGTAGGTACTTGATACTCAATATACCCCTTGTATAAGAAAAGGCTTACTATGGCCCGAGGAAGAAGTACCTTTATTGGTGAAGGTCAGGGAAGAACATGATCTTGCTTGGTCGGAGAGGTGACGAGACAGTTTGCACACAAATTCGCCGGGAGTAAAGGGTCTAAACTGGTATACTGGAGCAGCGGCGAGATTTGGCAGATGCCATGTAGGTAAATAAACTGAGGACTGTGAATTGCCTTTGAACTACTACTATCTATATTGTACGGTTGATTATGCTGTTACGGCAACAGCCAAGGAGCTGTTCAGACGTAGAGGAGCCAACCAAGCTCCCAGAAGCTACGAACCCAAGGCTGGCGAGCTTTACTTAGGAACTGCCTAGCCAGGCAGAAACAAACATCAGGCCACCATATCCCAATGTCGAAAGGCTAACGTAAGGGTAGGACCTGGGTTTAGACTAGACACTAAAGACAGTAACCAGATGGCTTTTTGATTACTTATCCCCGGTTTCTATCTACCTAGGTAGCATCAAATGACCACATCTTGTCCGCCTTTGCTACTGTCATGTATTCGCTACGGGACTCGGCTTCTTTGGCAGTCTATATCTATCCATTATACGCTGTGCGATGAGCAACCCTCGCAGCGTCTCATGCTTCATTCAAGACATACGCGTCAGAATTTGTGCCAAGGTTGTCTCTTAGCCATGACTTAAGTGCTTAAACAGTCTCAAAATCCGTATAGTCTTAAGCATACTGTTTCAATCCCGCTTCTATGGGAGTATATGGGCATGAGCCCTCTAGCCCCAGTTCCGTCCGCCTAGCGAGCTAAAAAGCTTAATTAACTCTTGGCGGAGAGCGGCAGCAGAGTCTCTCCAAGCTGTGTGACAGTACGGAGTAGTAGAAGTCGAAAAAGAGTCGGATCAAGTAATCTTACAGGACTAAACGTAGGAACAAGGGCTGTCATGACCACATCATGTGTCTGATAACAAACGGATGCATCTTTTAAATCTCGTTCCTTTTGCCCAGAAAATTCCGTTTCACTTTATTCGTTCCGAGTTTATAACCCTCGGGGACCCTTGGAGCGCAGCGAAATCAGGTGTCTCGTTGGCATAAATAAACGCGGGCTCAATGCTGGTTGATTGCACCCTTCAACTATACAGGTTCTAATATTAGTAAATAAAAGGTAGGGTGGCGGCTCGTTGGCTCGTTTACCGATTCGCAATCACTTAGCCAGTAGGGCCAAATCTTTATCCCTGTCTCAAGGCCCCCGATTTCTCTCGTGGCCCCCAAATAGGAAATACCCCGCCCTCACTATACATATACGAGGCGCCAAGAGGTTTCCCTTATGCACGGCCTATGGTGAGCCTGACCTGGACGATCTCAATCAGGGGAACGCGGGAATCTCCTGGTTATGTCTTGTCGGAGAACGTATTTTCATATTTTGTGCCACAGTATCCTAATAATAATATGTAGTGCCTCCTCATTGGGGGTCAATACCTAGTCTGTAGGCATTTAGTGTCCAGTGTCCCATCCTAGGATGCTGCTGCCAAGTCTGAAGTGCATAGAAGGATCCATCATCCCGTATCTAGATCCAATCATAAACTGGAACCCTCGCAAAAGCGCAAACGAGGCAGACTTGGGGCTATAGTGGAGAATAAGGAGAATGCTGAGGTTTCAGCCCTGCATTTAAGACTGTAGAGTTTCGCAGCCCGAACATTGTATTTACTTCTTTTTTTTTTTTCTTCTTTTTTTCTTCTGGCTGTATTCAGCATGTTTCTCTGCGCGGTAGGGCTGCTGGCCCTTTCGTTGCTTCAACTAGTACACGGCATCGGTTTCTTGAGCTTAACACCGACACCGACACCAACACTCACATTGCCCGATAGACCGCACCAAGATGGGCCCCAGATAACGCCGGGCGTGGATCTCCGACAATGGGCGATCATGCGACGGGACGATGACTTGGTTACCTCGTCGTATCAGAGGGTCAATAGTTTGTGTGGATGGCATGATGCTAGTTTTTCAGACGATTGTGAGTTCTATTAGATGCCACATCCCTGAAACACTCTATTTCTGATTGAATGATAACAATGTTTAATTAGATGACCGGTGCGGAAAGGGTTTGACCTGCGCACATCATGTATCCAACTCTAACTGGCCGGGCATGATTGGTTGTTGCGAAAGCTCGAATTGCGCCTTTCTGACAGCCTGCTACGGCGCCAATGAGCTTTCTATATCGCCAGACCTAGGTACAACCACAGACCGCTTTACCCTACTTTGCACACTGCTTCATTCTGAAGCCTGTGTCACCTATAATTACGGGGATTTCGAGGCCGCGCACTATGGATGTGGAACAACCAGTGCCAATAGGGAGATGTTCACCTTTGCGATTGATAATCCGTCCACTGGCACTATCTCCGTTCGATACGATCATACAATTTCGACGGTCGACGATGACATCGTGAGCAGCTATGCTTCTCGGTTTTCATCAACCCCAAACTCCCAGGTGGGAGACGTCACCATGACTAGCAGTAGCGAGCCATCTGACAGTAGCGAGTCATCTGAGGCAACGCAGACATCCGAACCAAGCTCCTCACCCTCGGAGAAGTCCACAGCCACCTCAGCCGGCGCAATTGCTGGTGGAGTTGTCGGCGGCGTGGCCGGGGGCGCAGCAATCGCACTTGCGGGCGTCTTTCTCTGCTTGAGAAGGAAGAAGAGGAGGAATCGACCCGAGGCGGGTGGTGGTTCTGGATACGGCGGTGGACCCCAAAGCATGTCGGAGAGCCAGCCGAGTAATTTGACCGTGGGAATGCAGCTGCCCGCCGAAATGGAATCTCGCGAATCGCCGTATCAGTTCTCCCAATCGCAGGACACCGCGTCTGCAAACACGGCACACGAGATGCAAGGTGATACCCATCCTGTGGTAGAAGCCGACTCCAACTACGCTTCCCACTCGAAGGATAATGCAGCCGAGTTGCCGGCTGAGTCCAGGTATATCAGACCGTGAGGGGATGACAACTTTCTTATGACTTTTTGAATTTTCTGTCTACTATGTAAAATATCTTAGTATATATCCTACTCATATATCAATAATAAGAAATAAAGTATATAATCTAATAGATTCCATTTCAGTATTAATTTGAACTATTAAAACTGATCGACGACGCTATCTCCTAGGACTAATAGATCGGGTTTTAGTCTCTCAATCGCAGGACATGCATTTTATTGCCTCTCTCCAGTGTCTTAACTAACGCCATGATTCTATCCAGTTAAATAATCCCATGAACTTTCGTGGGGGGCGCATAGAATGGCCGAAAAGAATAATAAACTGATTAATTAGTTCATTAATCTAACTAAACATAGTGAAAGAAGTAAATTGTCCATTAAATATTGTTGGCCTAAATTCATTTGCCCAGCAGTTTGAGATCACGTATATGCACTGATGAAGATTTCGATTAATATGAAGGGTTTGATGGCGTTCAAAGTATGCTGTGGTGTTAATAACGTTAAAAGTACGGCAAGGATATGGTAGGAACGGAGGTACGGAGTACTTTGTTGTAAGCCGGTGATGTGAAGCCCGAGAGACCGAGCCAATCAACCAATCAGCATCATGGTACGGTACGCCTCAACACTATATGGCAAAAAGCCGCGATAGAAGCTGGGGCCTGGAGGGAGGGAGGGAGGG
>LACB01000308.1:0-33023 GCA_030142185.1 Penicillium thymicola
TGGGGCAGTTAGTGGATGAGCTAAACGGCTCAGCGCGGGGCTCATGGCGCATATGCAATAGGTGGGAGAAGATCATGGATGTACGAGACCATATTAGCTGCAGCACTAGAGTCGGAATAAAAAGGCTATCACATTTGTGATTTGACAGAAAGTGTAGGAAATAGGGTGGATGTAAGGGAGAACCTTGGAGAAGAGAGAGAGAGAGAGAGAGAGAGAGAGAGACAGACAGAAGCCCTTAAAGAGTCAGGTGTCCCCCTTCCCGCTTTATTAATCTTTCCTCTCCCGGTCTCTTTCGACTTCGCTCGGATTCTCTCATCTTTTCTTTTTACTCATTTTCCTCTTCTATAATTTCAACCTGCTCTCTATCCCCTCCTTAGCAGACATCCCTGCTACCCGATACCATGCGTATCACCGTCAATGTCATCCGCCCCGAGCAGGCGGATTCGGACATCATCAACCTAGAAGTAGGCGGCGATATGTCAATCTCGCTCCTTAAGGACATTATTGAAAGCGATACTACCATTCCACCCGAAGCCCAACAGCTCGTGTACAACAACCAACTCCTCCAAAACCCTACCCAAACCTTAGACCAAGCCGGCATCACTGAGGGCGACATGCTCGGTGTGCACGTCACCCTCCGGGCTCCCCAACCTCAAGCCACTCGCCCCGCCGCTTCCAGCTCCGTCGCGCCCAGACAAAACACCCAACCCCGCCCCGGCATGCCGGATCCTGAAACTATTCGTTTACATATTCTGGGTGATCCCCGCGTACGTGAGGCCGTGCGCAGGCAGAATCCAGAGCTATCTGAAGCCGCGGATAATGCTCAGCGCTTCCGTGAGGTCCTGCTTAGGCAGCAACAGGGTGAGGCGCAGCGGGAGGCAGAAAAGGAAGCTCGCATTGCCATGCTCAATGCCGACCCTTTCAACCACGACAACCAAAAGGAAATTGAGGAGATCATTCGCCAGAATGCCGTTACGGAAAATCTACACAATGCCATGGAGCATCATCCTGAGTGTATGCTTTACGTCTTCGAACTTGCCCGCTAGGCTGCTGAATTGAGAATGAACCAAAAGCTAACCCAAATCTCTTTCTCTAGCCTTCGGTCGCGTGACAATGCTCTACATCCCCGTCGAAGTAAACGGCCACCGTCTAAACGCCTTCGTCGACTCCGGCGCTCAGGTGACCATCATGTCGCCCCAGTGTGCAACATCGTGTAACATAATGCGCCTGGTAGACCGTCGCTACGGCGGTATCGCCAAGGGTGTCGGGACCGCCCCGATCCTGGGCCGGGTTCACTCCGCCCAAATCAAGATCGGCGAGATGTTCCTGCCTTGCTCCTTCACCGTCATGGAAGGCAAGCAGATCGATCTGCTCCTCGGTTTGGACATGCTCCGCCGCCACCAAGCCTGCATCGATCTCCAGCGCGGCGCCCTCGTCATTCAGGACCAGGCTGTTCCCTTCCTCGGTGAGGGCGATATCCCCAAGCACTTGACCGAAGAGTTCGAGGCCGAACCTACGGTTAAAGGCGCCGATGGTGCCGAGGTGGGTGCCCGCACCGGCGCGGTCACGCATAAAGCGGAGAACAATCCCAATTCCAATGCCACTCCCGCCCCCAATAACGCCTCCGCCTCCGCCTCCGGGTCACAGCCAAGAATCAATATTCGGCCCACGCCCACTTCGCGGTGGTCGCAAGACTCCATTGCCAGAATCACAGAGTTGGGATTCTCACGCGATGAAGCCGTCCGGGCTCTGGATATGGCACATGGAGACTTGGAAGGGGCGATCGGGTTTTTGATTTGATCTATATGGCTTCCGCTTTCTGCATTTACATTCAAAGGCGTTTTGGTCGGGATGGGAACTTGTATTAGCGAGATTTGATCAACGCACGTGATGATGTGTACGATTATAACGCTGGCTGCATTATAATAGATTGTTTTGTTTTATTTTCCACCTGTACTGAAAGTGTCTAGGTATGTTGTAGGTATGCTGTTTTATTCCCGCTTGCTTTTCGGCATTAGTTTGTCGCGTAGACGGAAGACCATGTCTAGAGCCATGAACCCGCCTATAATATTGTTAGCTAACCAATTGCGACATTCTATCAGATTGGCTTTGCACTGTACATACCTAACGCGAGATAGGGAGCATACAGCATGGTAAGCTGCTGCTTCTCGGCGATCGAGCGGTCAGTCCAACTCCACACAACCACCAGAGATGTCAGAGTGGTGATGAAGGCCTGGATACCGAAGACGAGGAGGTGTACAGGGACGAGGGGGTGGTCTAGATGGATTGGAAATGGTGTTAGTTGGGTGCCTATTGCATTTCTTTTTTTTTTTTTTTTTTTTTTTTTTTTTTTGCATTTTTGATGACGTGATTCCCTATTCGGGGTGAAGAAGGTATGTATGTATGTATGTAGGTATGTAGTCAGATTTCCAGATATTGCATTTGATATAGGTATGTCGGGGGATGGATAGGACTGGATAGACCAGGATACAAGGATTCACATAGTAACATGTACGATGTACGGAGTATACGAGCACGAGTTTGGAAAAAGGAAAAAAGGAGGTTGAAAATACCTTTAAGCAAACCCCGTGTAGCCCATATGGAGAGTGGGAGGTGGTACAGCAGTTCCATCCAGATGAAGACGGTGAACCATGTTGGGGGATCTTCGAAGAATTTGTCGCGGTAGGTTGTTATGTAGAAGTGGCGCAGGTCGTGGGAGAGGTTTGTTTGGAGAAAGGTTGGTAGGAGGGGGACGGTGTCGATTACTATGTTGGGTGTTAGTGTGTGTGTGCATGCATATATGTGAGGCTATTATCAAGGTATGAAGATATAGATAGAGAATCATACGGAGAATGATCGGGACATGGGTGACGAAAAATAGGAGATAGGCCCAATCCCGTTTACGGGTGCAGATGGACATGTTAAGATGTGCTGGGTCATATGCAATGTGAAGTCAAGGGATAAGGGGTGTGTGTGTTGTGTAGGTGTTGAGGTGTTGATGTGTTGATGTGTGTGGATGGAGATGTTTAGGGGAGAATATCAGGTGACCTGAGGAATAATCTGGAATATAAGTATAGAAGAGGATATCAAGTAAATCAGTCTTCATAGTTTGGATAATTGCTTTTTTTTCCCCTGATATTTAGTGTCATCTTAATATTTAGAGTATTTTACCGAGGTAAACTAAATATATACAATATACACATCCAACTACCTCTTCCTCTTCCCCTTGATCTTCCATCTCACCGCTTCTCAATTCTAAGGTGGCCTGACTGGTCTACCTCGGGGAGAAGATGAATCCGAGAGCTTGAATACCCAATATCCACATATGGAGTACATTGTAGTAAGTAGTAAGTAAGTAAACAAAGGACCTTGGATGTCAAGATTCATGCATGGACCGTACAGGGAACTTCCTAGATAGTCTTTGATAGGTCAAGAACTCGGCATACAACATGGTAGACCGCAACATCGGGATGCCCTAATTAGCTCAGGACAGGGTGTTCTTCCTTTCCTTCTCTTCTTTTGCTTCTTTTTACTTCCTTTTTGGAATTAGTTTTCGCGCTTGATATCCCGTTTCTCCATAGAGCTTCCTAAATAGTTCTACTTATGCCAAGGGACATATAAAATGGCCGAATCATAATCTCCGTATGCATAGATCACGGCAGATAATGCAATTGCCATTTGGCCTGCATTATGCCTTATCTTCGAGGTATTCCCATATTATACCGTAGCGGTGTAAGGTCATTATGGAAGCTTTAGAAAGGGGGGAAGGAAAGTGGGCGAACGGTAGTGGAACGGGGATTTGCAGTGGATTAACATTGGATAGTGGATTTTGACATGGGTTTGGATTGTTTTTTGGGGGAGATTTTTACTTCTTTTATTTTACCTCTTTTTTATTTTATTTTATTTTATTATTCTTTTTATTATTATCTCTGACCGCTGTTCACATCTTTCCACTCGGAGATGAAAAGGGAAGAACTAGTGTTTTAGTTTGACATATAACAGGAGTATATATAATAAACCAAACTTATATATATATATATATATATATAAAGAAAGCTCAATCCCACTTCTCTTTTTCTTCTTATCCATCTTATCCATCTATACTCTACTCCACCTTATAGATATAATAATATCTCATATACAATGCCCTCTTCAGCCCCCCGTCGGCCCAAACAGCCCAAAAAGCAAGATCCCATCAGTTACGACATCAACATCCCCTATGTTGATGTAGACAAGCAATCCAAAATTTCAACAAAATACCCCCAATACCTCCCCTCCTGGGACCCAATCTGGTTCGATCCCCTCCAACCCTTCGAATATGAAGACCCGGCCTTGCGCGTCCGCAACAAATCAAAACCAAACCTCCTGCCCCCATCCGCAAAAGTCTCCGACATCCAGCCAAGCCTAGGAACAATCGTCGAGAATGTCCAGCTCGCAGATCTATCCGCCGCAGGAAGAGATGAACTCGCCCTCCTCATCGCAGAGCGCAAGGTCGTCGCTTTCCCAGACCAGGATCTCATCGATGCAGGCCCAGACGCCCAGGAATCCTTCATGCGCCATTTCGGTAAACCAAATTACCAGCCCGTCTCCGGTTCAATGACCGATCATCCCGCTTTCCATATCATCCATCGTGATGGAAATAGAGATGAAATCACCCGTTTCTTGCAGCAGCGCACTACAACGACCCTCTGGCATCAGGATGTCAGCTATGAAATTCAGCCTCCTGGCTATGTCATGCTCGGTCTCCTGCAGGGCCCGGAAGTCGGCGGTGATACCGTCTTCGCCGCTACAGATCTCGCCTATAAGCGGCTCTCGCCTGCTGTCACGGCTTTCCTGGATGGATTGAAGTTGACCCATTCTTCCGCGAAGATGATTGCTCATGCTCGTATGACCGGTGGCTTGGTTAGGAAGGATCCCGTTGATACGGTTCATCCGCTTATCCGGGTGCACCCCGTTACCGGGGAGAAGTGTATGTTTTTGAATGGGGAGTTTATTACGAGGATTGATGGTCTGAAGGATTCGGAGACCAAGTGGGTGTTGGATTTCCTCATGAATCATCTCGTTACCGGTCATGATTTCCAGGTTCGTGTGCGCTGGCAACCGAGGACTATTGTGATGTTTGATAATCGGTCGACTATTCGTGAGTTTTTCCTTTTTTTTTTTTTTTCTCTCTCTCTCTTTCTCTCTTTCGGATTTGGAATGGAAGATCCTTTTACTAATGAATTCTTAGACTCTGCCATTGTGGATTACTTGGATGATGATTACGGTGCTAAGGCTCGTCATATCTTCCGCTTGATTGCTCTGGGTGAGAAGCCCATTCCAGTGTATGAGGACGAGGATGAGGATGAAGATGAAGATGAGGAATTTGAATAGACTGCGTAATGTGATAGATGGGATCATGTCGGTGTTTTCGGTTTTGATTATAGAATTTCGTTTTTATCTTGCTTAATTTAATCTGCTTTTAATTTTGGAAGATTGGAAGATTGGAAGATTGAAACATTGAATAGTTCATTTGCTATGTGAAAATCAGGGTTATACTCCCTGTATCTTAGATCCAAACCCCCATTTGACTGTGAATTCGTTTTCATTACCATCACCCACGCCTAGAGTTACAAGGAATCCCAGAAAAAAAAAAAAGCACCCGATCCCTTAAAAAAGACCATATGTCAAGTAAATCTCAGGAGTCACCGCCACGATCTGCAACGCTACATGGTCAAGTTCCTCCACATCGCCTCCTCAAGGAAACGCCACATTACCTAAGAATGTCATCGATCCGTGACCGCAAGTCATGAGCAATCTCCAACTGCTCCCCACTAATGACACCGCTCTGTTGTAGGATCAGCAGCATCTCAGAAACACGCTCGGCAACGATATCCGAGCCGAAGACAATGCCGCCTAGGCGCACGGTCTCATGGAACCATCCATTCAGTAGGTACAGCAGGTCGTGTGCGATAAACCGCCGGTTTGACCCGTGGAAGGGCGCCTCATCGGTGTAGTACATCGTCTCCAGCACAGCGTACAAGGATTCGTGCGCCACGCCAAGATCTATGAACAGATCCACCACCCAGGTCGCCGGACCGACGTTGCGTTGGAACTCCAATGCATACCGCTCCAGCATGGGAACAAGCTCGCGAATGGGGAAAATGGTCTCGGACATCCGCAGACGATTGCCGAGACTGCGGACCTTGTCGATCACCGCTTCGTAAGGTTGCGGTGAGCCGCGTTGAACGGTGGCGTCATGGATCCCCTGGATCAGGTGTTGCCAAGTTGACTTGACGTCGGCCGCATTGCGATGATCGGCTTGGTAGAAGATTTGAAGACAGATATCATGGTAACTGGCAGAGTCGGCGTATTTATTGAATAGCTTAGAATAATGTTAGTATCGTGATTTTAATTTGATTCCTTGGGGGGGGGACTTACTGTACTGATATCCATCACTGGTCCATCGACCTCACGCAGAATCTCGGGTTTCCGCTCGGCGAGAATCCGCTCGTCATCCTGGAGTCTTTGAAGTAGGTCATCCTGAATATTGGCCACGTCGATGAGGTTCGAAATCTCCTGCAGCAGTCGCTGCCTTGACTGACGCCCGACGTCCGGTGTGAAAATCGAAGCATTGGCACGAGCTTGACCAAGGTACTCAATACGACGGCTCAGGGGCAACACGAAAGCACTATTGGCCAGATGGAATTGAACCTGGGCAGTCTCAAAGAATCGTTGAGACTGGGCATAGAAGCGCCAGAGTAGATCAGCATGGCCTAGATCATCATTCGACTTGCGCTGGAGGTAAGTGACCACGAATGGGGACTGAGTCTGCAGCAACCGGTCGTTCCAGCCCTGCTCAAGGTACCAGTCGTACAAACTCGTCAGGAACACCTCATCGGTAGAATCGGAGATCACGCCATAGGCCTCGTTCTGGCGTTTGGCAATAGTGGTCAGCTGGCCATCAATCAGACCGGGATCAGATGCAGCCAATTTGTCAACCGCAAGCACGACTTTGAAGATGAGATCGTAGCACTGCTTGCGGAAATAGAAGTATTCCTTGCGGGGGTCCTGGGTAGTTGTGAGCGTGAGCTGGCGCTGGGATCCAGAGGGAATAAGGGGGATAAGCACCTGTTCGGGACGCTGATCCATGATCCAGGAATAGGCAAGGTTGGACTTGTCGGACCGAGCAGCAACGTTGAGGGCAAGCTGAATGGCACCTGGAAGAAAAAAAAAAGAAAAAAACCCAATTAGTGTGAGATAGCAAAGACCAGGATCACACAAACATACCTGCAAAGAACTGGTTGACAATGAAATTATCCACAGCCGAAACAAGATAATCCATTGGTAAGTATTCGGCCACCTGCTGGAAGAGATGCAGACTCTCGTTGAGCAAGTTGCGGCCCAGTTCCGTATTGGCACCGGCCTCAGTCGCACGCTTCAGCATCTCTTGTGCCTTGAAAATCACCACATCCTCAGTACTGCAGAAACTGCCACATCGTCGACGAAGTGCATCCGCCACGGTCTCGACGTTGGAGCCCTTGGCGATGTTGCGGTTAACAATGCCCTTCACAAGCTCCTTGGCAATGTCATGTCCCTTTCTGGAGCTAAAGAGCTCCTCAAAGGTGAGGCTGAGGAACTTTGCCTTCGATTCAGCTGGCAAAGTCGCCACAATCTCATCGACCCGCTCATCAAATAGAACAAGTATAAATGAGATACCCTCGATCGTGTGTGACACCAACTGAACGAGTGAGTGTAATGCGCGGTGCTCGGCTTGCAGCGCCACTTCTTCTTGTTTGCTGTTTACCCGGGCAAGAGCATCGGGACCGTTGAGCCCATCGATAAAGGTCCTGTTCACCTTGAAGAACTCTGCCAGTGAGGAGAGATCATGCTGGACAGTCTGCAGTTTACTGGAACTCACGGACGCAGAAACAGATTGTGCGCCATTAGGTCCATTGCCCACCTTGGCAATCTTTTCTTTCCAGATAGATCGCAACAGACGGGCAATGTATAGTGCAATACCCGTGTGTCGGGGAGAGGGCTGCACTGCGTCAAGAGCAGATGTTGAGCCATCTGCAATAGCATTTTCATTCAGATGGGCCCTACCACCTTGAGTGATGAAGGCCTGGCGTGCTGCTGCCAGAATGTCCGGATCGGTGATTCGGGTCAGTCTTTGATCAGGGGAAATCTCCATACCCTGGCCACAAGCCACCGCCAGAGCAGTCGCCAGCATCTCGCTCCGTCCATATGTTCTAAGGAAATTTTGGATCTCCCCGCTCAATCCCTCATGGGGATTGCCGCTGCTGCGGAGCAAAGCCGCAAAGATATCCACGAGACGACGTCGACGAATGATATGAACTCCACCATTAGTCAAGATCGCGATCTCAGCAGCCGGGTGGTCGAATTGAACGGCCAGCTCGTTGGTCACTGGTGAAGGTGCTGAAACCAGACCAATATCTTCAGCCTTGCCTCCCAGGTCCAGAATGATCGCCGACTCGGCGGCTTTGCCACTGGCCGAACTTTCCTGGTACTGAGCGACCCGACCAGAGTCAGGGGTTGAGATGAAAAGGGTATCAATCTTTTGCTGTGCATCCTTGGTAGTAAAACAGAAGAAATAGCCTGGGGAATATCGCTCGGCAAGACGAGTGGGTGAAAGTGTGTTAATCTGACCAGCAGAAGGGGAAACCGCACCAAGAGGTGAGATGGAAGATGCCACCCCGCTCACGCCGGGGGAGATATCGACGGGCGGTGTCTTGACATGCAGTGCCTGCATGCTTGTGGGAGGGCTGGTGTAGGTCGACGCAGGCGCCCAGCTGTTGGAACCAGTGGCGCTGAGATAAATCCGATAGCCTGTCACCGTCGTTGCAACTAAATGATACCGCGACGCTTCTGTGGCTGGCACTGGACTGATCGACACAATCTTGACTCTGGGGTTGAGGGTTTCGTTTGAGGTGATGATGTGCCCAATGTTAGAGTAGATGTCCAGAGCGCGTTTGGTGATTGCAAGTGTCAAGGTGCCCTCAGGTCCCATGTGGAATACGCGGATTGTAGACGCGGAGGAGAGTGTGTAGAGCAAGTTTCGGCTATCGTCAAGTGCCATCTGCACTAAATGCTCGGCAGCACTCTGTGCAAGGTTAGTCAGGCTCATCGAGGGCCTGAAAGCCGATAGACGCGAGCTGGTATGGTTGACTCTGCCACAGCGGCCCTGGAACCACCTTTCCTCCTGTTGGTAAGTGACCTCGTGCACATCGGTGTCAGATGATCCTCCAAATAAAATGCGTCCAGTGGATGCCGATGCTGCGAAAACATTTATATCCAAGCCACGGACTGCTACCGACATCCCCGTGTGATACAGAGAAACCTGTCGACCCCCGCTGGGCGTGTTCTCATAGCCCATCCCCAGCAGAATGATGTCCGCAGTCGTCGCAATGACCAGCAAATGAGTGATCGCAGGCAAGAAAACTCCCGGGCGCGGTTTGGTCAGCTTGACAGCATTGATGCTGTTAGGCTGTTCCTCGAATCCCACCAATTGCGGGTTGGGGTGCGTGAAATCCCAAATGTACAATGCATTGTCAATTGCGACCCACGCATGGTTTAACTCGGCAAACAGACCCATGCTGGTCGATACTTGTGCGCGGTTGTATTGATCAAAGATCTGGTCGGGAATATCGTACATTTTGACTTTTTGAAATGGTGCCCATGATTGAGATACGGGGATGTTGTACTCAGACGAGGAGCCCTCTTGTTTTTTTTTTTGGTCAGTGTTGCTTCGGACAGACAGACTTAGTTAGGGAACCCTTACGAGATAAATAGGTGTCAAGGTCTGGATAACGCGATTCGCTTTGCAAGCTGCTATTGATCGTTCGCGCCCCGCGTTCCTCGGTGCTCACTGTTTGATTTTTGGTCTTCGAGGCCGCTGGAGGGAGCTTTGGCATGGGGGTCTGGGGTTCCGCTTGCAATGGCGACTTGCTGGGGAGAGGCCGTGCTGTAGCTGGCGCCGGGGTCTGAAAGTAAGCTCCAGGAAGGGGTTTCTGCGGCGTCGCCGGAGGGAGATTTGTTGGAAGAGTTGGATACGACATGGCGGCGGTTTTAAGGAGGGAGAAAGGGATGATCCCCCGCTAGAAATCACAAAGAAGCTGCAGTGTAGGTCGGACGACAAAAAGAAAGTAAAAAATATGTGGGGGAATAACGATGAGAGACGGTCTTGGGAGGAGATTGGATTATTCAAGGTCTTTGCGAAAAGAGAGAGTCAACACCTGGGAGCGCACAGACCAATTGGGATCTTCCGCCTTTCACGGTATTGATTGTTGATTGCCCTCCAATTCCCATTGATCCCTCAATTGAGCTTATTTCTTATTGTCTAAACCGTCAATTAAAATGTTTCAATCCGTCCGTTTTTCTGCACGCCTACCAGCTCGTCTGGTACGGTGGAATTCCACCGGTCCGGTCCTGCCACCCTTGATGGCTACTTTGCGGACTGATCTGAAAACTGCCATGAGAGCCAAGGATACCACAAGGTAGAAATCCGTTCCCCTCATGTTTTGGTGGCTCAGCAAGCTTATTATTAGACTTAACGTACTTCGTGCTTTGATCTCCGAGACCAACAACGCCGCCAAAACCGCCTCGCCGATCCAGACAGACATTCAGCTCTTGTCGCTTATCCGCAAACGCCTGAATGCCTCCAAAGATGCGGCAAAGGAGTTCGATGTCGCCGAGCGTCCAGATCTGAAGGAGAAAGAAGATGCACAGGTTGTGGTATTGGAGGAATATGCTAGTCAGGTCAAGACCCTCCCCATCGCCGAGATCAAGGAAGTTGTCATCAATCAGATCGCTGCCATGATCAATGACAATACGAAGCCCAACCAAGGAACTGTCCTGAAAGCTCTCTTTGCTGCGGGAGGCCCTCTAGACGGCAAGCCAGTGGACCGGAAAGAAGTTGCTACTGAGGTGAAGAACGCGCTCACTTGAGCTTACATTTTACCAGATTGTATATTAGTGTCACAATAGCCTCAGTCAAGGGCATACAAATCTCATTTATAATTCACAGAAAGAACGAATCCCAGCTCCTATCTAACGCCAGCCCGAAAGGTTCATGAGCAGAAGAAAGCTACTCCTCCAAGAGATGTCATCAGCACACCCAACCACCACCATCGGTCTGGGTCGATCAGCTGTTCTCTAGCGATCAGCTGCAATCCTGACTTTGACGATAGTTCTCGCTTTTCCTTGTGTCCTGTTGGCGTGGGGTTCAATGTCGTGGTAGGGAGCATCTTTGGTGGCTGGTAGGCGAGGAACATGGGATGGAGAAGTGAGCCATCAACCTTAGTCAAATCGAGGCGTTTAATGTGATTGAACTTGTCGATATACACGGAGAATTCCTGTGTGCTGTCAGAATGGGCCGGCAGAAAGAAAACGAAAGAGAGACGTACCTTGAACTCCTCGGTGGTATTAAATCGTGTGTAGTGACCTAACTCCTTCCCGCAGGGCTCGGACAGTAGCTGACGACCATCGACGGCAATTGGCGTCAACATCAGTGTTCCATTGCCAAACACAGTATAAGCCCCATGTTGCCATTGCAAGATCCCTCCCGGGCATGATGGGTCGGCCGCTGTTCAATATTAATACAACGTCAGGATCTATATATTCCATGAGTACTGACGATTTGAGATTGCGCGATAGTATGCCGACTCATAATTCCCATCATCATCAAACGAGTATGAAATTCCCGTTAGATTTGGCTCGAGTAGCTTGTCGTTGAGCGGATCGTAGAATCCCTATGCGCGTTAGTCTCGCCATTTGTATACTACATAGAGTAGTTCCACATACTGGACCAGTAAGAACATCACGAGATTTGGTGGTCCATGTTCCAACCAAATCATTCGCGTTCGCCAAACCGGCTGTGATTAACAGACTCCAAATCAAAAACATCTTGGTTGGCAAAGGGAAAAGCTGACAGAAAGGGAGTATTTGAAGGACGCCCTTTATTGGGAGAGGTGGGGATCAACAACATAGTTCAGCAAGGCCCTGGAATGGGAAGGGTTGATGGGGATATTAGGAGCAACCAACTCACTAATAAGAACTTCAAATGTACATTGTATTACCTTAATCTCCCATAAACCCTAAACTATCTACAGCTTTTATTTTATAGGGGATCTCACTATAGCCAACCATCGTTGATATCTCTTTCTTAAAAATAACAGACATGGGTTAAAGTTGTTTCAAAAATTGAACCCTACACTATTTTATAGGGGATCTCACTATAGCCAACCACCGTTGATATTTCTCCCTTCAAAATAACAGACATAGATGTTAAAGTTGTTAAAGTTGTTTCAAAACTTAAACTTGTTTCGAAAATTAAACCATACACTACTTTTATTTTAAAAGGGATCTCACTATGGCCAACCACCGTTGATGTCTCTTCCTTTACCACCTCTCTAGTGAGAATAGAAAATAACAGAGAAGCAAGTTAAAATTGTTTCAAGACTTCGTATTTTAAATAATTGGTCCTGTAATGTAGTGGTAATCATACTGGTTTTTGAAATAATCTAATCAAATTGATTTGAAAAATACCAGTAACCCCGGTTCGAATCCGGGCAGGACCTTCCATTTTTTTTGCCCGTCCTTTTTTTTCCGGTTTGTATTTTGGAACAGTAACTTAACCTAGTTCCCCGCGGATGACTCTAAACTTGTATTAGTTACATCTACAACTATCATAGCAGAATGGCGTTTCAGGCTGCAAAGCGTGACCTTCGGAAGAGGATGCGCTCTACTCTGCAGAGTCTGTCAGCAACCTCAATAAGTCAACAATGTCAGATCGAATGATGGTCGCTAGGTTTTCTATAACTAACCTATCCCAGCCAGCGTGGCAACAACCAAGTTCTTGTCACTGCCCGAGTACCAAAATGCCAAAAGTATCGCCGTATACCTGTCTATGCCAAGTGGGGAACTCTCAACAACTGGAATCGTAAAGGATGCTCTACAGCGTGGGAAGAATGTCTACGTCCCGTATATTCACACCCAGGACAAAACATCCATCATGGACATGTTCGCGCTCGGATCCATGTCCGAGTTCGAGTCGTTACAGCTGGACAAATGGGGAATCCCATCACTCCTATCTACACAAATCGAAGGTCGATCGAATGGATTGACACAGGGGTTGGATCTTATTGTCATGCCGGGCATGGCCTTCGACCGTGGGTTCCGACGACTTGGTCATGGCAAAGGGTATTATGATCATTTTTTAACGCGATACTCAACATCGACCCGCAAAATGCCATTCCTCGGTAAGTAGTCCCAGAAACAATCCGTTTATCCCCCGACTGAACTCCATGGTAGTTGCCCTTTCTCTCCAAGATCAGTTGCTCGCCGAGGATATTCCTGTGGTGGCGCACGACTGGTTGGTAGACGCGATCGTGGTTGGTGATGGTCAATTCTTGGATCGCAGGGTGTAGCGCAAATCGAAACAGAAAAGGAACAGCGAAATTTCAAACAGCCTGGATCAGAGAGACATTGTCTCCCTTGAGGAGGATCTGGCCTGTTGCCCACTAGTTAGCTGTGTTTCTCATGTATCTGTCTTGCATTTCAATTTCATTCGTACCGAGCGGCCTGCGCTTCTCTTCCTCTGTCTTAGTTGCCAGACGTACTTCGACAGCGTCGTCAATGACCAGGTTCATGAATTCATCAAATCCCTAGTACAGGTTAGCTCAGGTGACAACCAAAACGGAATTGCCGTAAAGAAATACATACACGGATCTTCCCCTCTATCCGGAAAGCGAGCTGCTCATAGAGCCAGACTGAAACAGTGCTGCGTTTCTGCAGGAGACTGAAAATGAAGTGAATTGGAGCCAACAATGTCTTGCGGCCAGCCATGATGTGCGGTTATGTTGGAAGTGATAGCTGTCACACGGGGGAGACGAGGCGAAGAAAGCTCTGGCGGGCCTGGCAGTCGTCCCGTGATTTGATTACCGTAATACGGTTATCTCGTCACAGACACCCCATCCCACCTTCAACTTGCCCTCCCCCCCTCTTCGAACCCGCTTCAGCAGCCAGATGCGGATACATTTTTGATACATTGCTGAGCCTTGATTAATCTACTTAGTTCAACATGGCCAGCAAGGAAGCCGGGCAGGCATTCGCCCCGGTCCTGGCGGCCGTCGCGACAATGCAAGGAAATGCGTCTAGGACTGAGAAGACTCAGGCCCATGAATTCCTTGAGAAGTTCCAGAAATCGGTACGGCTCTTTCACTTAGAATTGACTGGTATTGTTTCGCTGATCTTCAATGCAACAGATTGAGGCATGGACAACAACCCATGCTTTATTGCAGTCCCCCGATGTGCCAGTCGAAGCCAAACTATTCGCCGCGACTACACTGAAAGGAAAAGTAAGGGTATTCTTCCCTGATGATTTTCCTCGTTTCTAATTGCGCAGATTATATTCGATCTCGATCAACTCCCCCCCGACTCAGTATTGGCCCTACGGGACTCGGTCCTAAACCTATTGGTTGCATTTGCGCCGGGCCCGCGCCCCATTCAGACCCAGCTATGTGTGTGCTTGGCCAGTTTGGCGATTCAGATGGTCACATGGAAAGACGTGCTGGCAACTGTCGGAGCAGCCCTAGGAAGCAGCGCGGGGGATTGTGTGCTGGAGTTCCTGAAGATCTTGCCCGAGGAAGTCACTGAGGGTCGCAAAATCAATCTCAGTGTATGTTTCTGTATTGGTGTCTACAAAAGGTTCAAGCTGACATCTACAAAAGGAAGACGAATTGTTCATGAGAACCAAGGAGCTGTTAGAAGACAACGCGGAGCAGGTCATGCAGTTGATGATCCAATATGCTCAGTCGTCACGTACGTATCTAATGACTACGTCCCATTCTCTTAACAAATTAGGGTTCATAACTGACTATGAACAGCTGCCGCCGCAACAAACCCCCGTCTCCTCGACTGCGTTACTTCGTGGTTACGTGAAATCCCCGCCGCCAAGGTCGTTGAGTCGCCCCTAATGGACATCATTTTCAAAGCACTGGACAACGACGCATCTTTTGATGCCGGTGTCGACTGCGTTTGCACGCTTTACCGTGATACAAAGGACGTGGACGAATCGTTGCCCGTCATTCAAGCCCTTTATCCACGATTGATGGCACTTCGCCCAAAAATTGCCGAAACTGCCGAGGCCGAAGACTTGGAGGCTTTCAAGGGTATCACAAGAATATTTGCGGAGGCAGGTGAAGCATGGGTTGTCCTTGTTGCACGTCTCCCGGGTGAGTTCCAGGGACTCGTTGAGGCGCTTCTCGAATGTTGCGCACGGGACTGGGAGCGCGACGCAGTGTCCCTGACGTTCATTTTCTGGTACGAACTGAAGCAATATATTACTCTCGACCGGTACACCGACGCTCGAGTCGCTTTCCAGCCCGTCTTTGCCCAGTTGGTGGACATCATGGTGAAACACCTCGAGTTTCCCAGTCCGGAAGATGGTGAGGCCGAGGATCTGTTCTCTGGAGACCGCGAGCAGGAGGAAAAATTCCGTCAATTCCGCCATGCAATGGGCGATGTTCTTAAGGACTGCTGTGCCGTTGTGGGTGTGAATGATTGCCTTGCTAAGATCTACCAACTGATCCAGCAATGGGTTGCCAAGTATGCATCGCAGTCAAGCAACGAGCACGTTCCTCATTGGCAGGAACTGGAGGCTCCTCTGTTCGGTCTCCGCGCGATGGGCCGCATGGTCGACCCCGAAGAAAGCACTATTCTTGGACAATTGATTCCTCTCATCGTTCAGATTCCTGATCAGGAGAAAGTCCGGTTCCAGGCGATCATGGCCCTGGCACGCTACACTGAATGGACAGCTCTCCATCCCGAAACCTTGGAAGCCCAGCTCAACTATGTGATTTCTGGTTTCCACCATTCCTCCCAAGAAGTTGTGCAGGCCTCTGCTCTTGCCTTCAAGTTCTTGGGAACAGACTGCCAGAAGTTGCTTGGTGGTCATATCGCTCAGCTCCATACCTTCTTCGAGTCGGTCCTTGACAAGCTGAAGCCCACCAGCCAGGAGGAAGTCACTGAAGGTGTTGCCGCGGTGGTTTCAGTGCAACCCCATGAGAAGATCTACGATTCATACAAGATGTTCTGCGACCCGATCATGGCCCGGATTATGAACCTTGCCAATAATGCGCAGACTGAAGAAGGCCAGCGAGCCGTGGCCGATCATCTACAGCTGATTACTATCTTTGTGCAAGTGGTCACTCCGATCCTTGCACCGGGAGAAGAAAACCCTGCCGTTAAGTACTGCGGCGAGGTTCTACCCATTATGACCACGATTGTCATGAACTTTACGTCTTCTACGCCTATCCTCGAGCGAGTGTGCCGATGCTGGCGATACATGATCATCTCTTACCGCACTAGCATGATCCCTCTTTTGCCGACTTTGGCTCAGAGTATCGCGAACGGATTCCAGGCCTCACGCGAGGGTTGCTTCCTTTGGGCTACGGATGCGGTGGTGCGCGAGTTCTCCGATGGTGCTGAGTACGTTGACCAGGCCACCAGTGATGCCGTTTTCCAGTTCTATGAGCAGCAAGCTCTTGCGTTCCTGCGGATCTTGAACGACCTTCCCCCACAAAATCTGCCAGATGTGATTGAAGACTTCTTCCGTCTCTCCTCTAACGCCGTTCGATACTACCCCAAGAAGTATATCACTTCGTCCCTTGCCGTTCCCATCTTCTCCGCCGCACTCAGTGCTCTCACTCTTGAACAACTCGACCCTCTCATCGCTACGCTGCATTATTACCGGGATTTGTTCGGATTTGCATTTGACAAGCCTATGGTCTCCCAGTTCACCAGTCCGGAAGGCCAGCCTTACGTTACCCCGCCTGAGGTTCGCGAGGCCGTTAAGGCGCTGATTATCTCGCAGGGTCAACCTTTGGCACAGCGTGTGTTGACGGGCATGATGTTCACTTTCCCAGGTGATTGTTTCGCTGATGCGTCGGGGGTATTGATGACGATGTTCGAACTGCTCCCCCCGGAAACTGGGGCATGGCTGCAAACTACACTTCAGATGTTGCCTAATGGCACGATGAAGCACGGCGAAGCCGAGCGACTGCTGAAGAATGTCTCTGACAAAGTCCAGTCAGGAGAGACCCGCAAAATCCGTGTTCTCCTCCAAGGTTAGTCCCCGTCCCCGTTCCCGTCCCCGTTCCCGTTCCCTTGTTCTTTGTTGTCTCATCTAACCTCGCCCAGACTTTACCAACTCGTATCGCCGCCGCAATGTAGCCCCACGTGATGGCCTTGGCCGTCTGGAGGCTGCCCGATTCCGATTCAGCGGATGAGAATGCCACTGTAAATTTTTCAGTGCTGATCAGCACTAGAAAAGAAAAGAACCCCCCTGGAGCATTTACACAAAATCTGGCGTCAGTTCCTTGCTATTAACGTGCCATGTGGTACGATACATGATGGGATGGCATGAACTCGGTGTGATGATTAATGACCTGCTGGTACGCCGGCCTGACCAGAACCTCTGGCTTTGACATTGCTACCATTCAGGTGTTGTACGAGGTCAACCTGTATCTAGGTATTCAATAGTCGCGACTCATTTCTGCATTGAGATGCAGCGCACTTTCCGTGTGTGGTCATTCGATTACGAGTAATGAATCTATTGAGCATCAACATTCTAGTGGGAGAGATGTGTATATATATATATATATATATGTATCTGATTAGGCGTAAGGATATGGTAGAATAGGCCTACAATTATACTCCTATACATAAATACATATACATAGGTATACTACTTTGGGATATAACTACGCGGACAGACTCACCAATAAAGTCATCTCCGCCACAACCCCACCGAGATCTCCGCACTTCCCCCGGACAACCCTCTCCAAGTCCCCTTTGAGCTTCATTTTTTTTGACTCATTTCTGCTCTCTATTGGACCCTAGTTTCGTGTTCAGACATTCTTTCCCAATCCACTCTTTAGGTGATCATCGTGCCATGGCATGAAAAATGGAGATCGACGGTCAACCCTCCAAGAGACGGCGACGCAGTCGCAAAGTTCTCTCCGATCGCAAGTTTGAATGCACCTTTGAAGGCTGTGGGAAGAGCTATTCTCGCGCCGAACACCTAAGCCGACATGCACTCAACCATACCCCAAAACAAATTTATCGCTGCGACTTCCCCAACTGTTACCGGTCGTTCGTGCGACAGGACCTCTGCACGCGCCATCGTGAACGTCACACCACCAGCGGTTCCCAGCTCCAGAAACGAGATCATTTCACCGAGAATGACACGAAAACTTCCCCGCCTTCCTCGCCTGCTATCACTGCGTCCGAATACTTTGTTGGCTCGGAGGAGCGCAAATCTTCGGTGACAACATACCCCCTCACCACCGGAGTGGAGAGCAATGAGATACCAGTGGACCAATACGCGGATTTTCCGGCGGTGCTGGACCAGCCCGATAATCTCATCGACCTCGACTCCATGTCCTACCCGATCTTTGGCGGGGAAACCTATAACCGATCACCATTCGCCATGGCAGACGATTTTGCAGCGTGGCTATTCAGCGAGCCACTCGCGCCGTTGGGCTATGGAATGGTACCACTTGTTCAGAATCAGTTCTACATGAACGAGCCTGCATATAGCGACAACAATTTCTGCTCGGTGATTCCACAGCATCCAATGAGCGTGACGAGTATTCTGGACTCGGGGGCACCTCCGGCTGTCATCTCAGAGGCGAAACGTCAGGAGCTGCTACACTTGATGTCGACGAGATTCAATGAAGCGGCGTATGCGGCGGGCACTAAACGCAAAGATGCGCTGATGGATGGGGATTTAAATAATGACCGACATGCCTTGAGCTTGCGCATGATGCAGACGTACATTGGATCCTATTGGTACCACTTCCATGCACAACTTCCAATGTTGCATCAGCCGACATTTAGCGCTGATCGTACCCCGATTTTGTTACTACTAGCGATTATGGCGATTGGCGCGGCAACATTGGATAAAATCCATGGCCAGGCTGCTACCGAAGCAGCGGCTGAATTGGCTAGCTTCATTGCCTGGCATTTGCGTTGGGAAATCTTTATGGATGCGGACTTTCGTCCACCGGCTAAGCTTTGGGTGTTCCAATCTCTGTTACTACTTGAAGTTTACGAGAAGCTCTTTTCTACACGCGCATTACATGAACGCGCACATATCCACCACGACACAACACTCACGCTCATGCGTCGAGGTAGTTCGCTCATCGGTAACTTTTCATTTGCTACCCCGGAAGCCAAAGAAGAAGACGAGTCATGGGCAACCTGGATCAAGGCTGAAGCGACTCGGCGCGTGGCATTCGCCGCCTTTGTCTTGGACTCAACGCATGCCACTATGTTCGGCCACTCGGCCAAAATGGTGGCCCATGAATTGCGGCTGCCATTGCCCTGTGATGAGGCGCTGTGGGGCGCAACAAGCGCTGCCGAGGTCGCTCGCGTTCAATCTAGTCTGCAGTCGCACGGTGTACGGCCAGTTATGTTCCTCGACGGCCTCAAGCGCACACTCAATGGCCAGCCCGTCCGGACCAACGCGTTTGGGCGAATTGTTATCATGTCGGGCTTGCTGAGCGTCTGTTGGCATCTAAACCAGCGAGACCTGCAGATAAGCTCGCTTGGTGTGGGCCAGGCTCTCGGCGGACGAGATAAGTGGCGGACCGCACTTCTTCGAGCATTCGATAACTGGCGCCGCGACTTCGACGAGGCCTTGGGTCCGTCGACCACATCCGAGTCGCGCAACGTGCTGCATGGGCTGGCCCATATGGGCTCCCATGTCGATATAGCCGATCTACAGATCTTTGCAGGTGCTGGCCGGTTAATGGGCCGATCTATCACAGCGCGTGACTACGGCGCCGCACGCGAAAAGACCGAGAAATGGGCAACAAAAGCTTCGGCGCGGGATGCCACATTCTACGCTCTCAAGTTCCTAGCTGCCTGTTTCTTAGATCCGGCTACACCGCCTGGGGAGTATGCTGCACACGATGACTATCTGTTAAACCGGCCGTGGGTTATGTACTTCGCAGCGCTGGTGGTATGGACCTACGGGTTTGCGCTGGATGGACCCTTGCGACCTCTTCCTATTCTCACGACGGTGGCCGACCGGGAACGCGACATGCAGGCTTTCTTGTCTCGCATGGGCGAAATCCAGGAACCCAACGAATTGGAGGCCATGAGTGGACGCAATGGGTGTCTCGGTCTGTTAATGATTCTCCGAGACTCCTTTGCCAAACCACGGTGGGAGTTGTTAGGAGAGGCGGCGCGGCTGCTGGACAGCTGTATCGCAAAGCTGCAGTCGTAGCATGTATGATGTTGTTTATATACCAAATGATTATGTTTCTATTATTTTATGATTTGGCACTCTTATAGTTAACATAAAGTATGCACTATAAGTATACAACCCCTGTAAATAGCGCCATGTAGCGTTGCCCTAACAACCACCGTCGATCCCACACCAAGTTCCCCCCCGACCTTCACCTCCTAATCTGCATTTTTGTTTCCAATCTCCAATACTCCAATTCCTAAATATCCAACCAAAATGGTGAGTTTCTCAAATTCCTCACTGTTGATGGACTTCCTATTCAGGCGGTCCGCCCCTTCCAAGGTTTCCGCCTATGTAACCACACGGAATCGCCCGTATCCCCTCGGATCTCCCCCCTCACCTCCAACCGTGTCATTCAAAGCATTGTCTCTACATCTTCATCATGGCTAATAAACACGATCAGGCCTCTACAAACTACAAGGAAGCGTTCTCGCTCTTCGATCGCCGTGGTACAGGCCGTGTCGCTGGTGACCTCCTCGGTGACTTGCTCCGCGCTTGCGGTCAGAACCCTACGCTGGCTGAGATTGGTGACTTGGAGAAGTCTGTCGGTGGTGATTGTATGTCTTGATTCCTTGATTTGGATATTGTTTGGTGGCTTGATCGACGCGATCGCGCCTCACCATCCATCACAGGAGAATCCCTGGCTAACCCTTTCTGTCTAGTTGACTTCGACTCCTTCCTGAAAGTCCTCAACCGCCCCGGTGGTTTCCGTGAGCCTGGTGAGCCGGAGGAGTACTGTCGTGGATTCCAGGTCTTTGATAAGGATATGACTGGATTTATTGGTGTCGGACAGCTGCGCTACAGTATGTTTCGCCCCCGGAGAATTTGGATGCGCTTGGAAGGGACATTGCTAACATTCGACATTTGCAGTTCTCACGAATCTGGGCGAGAAGATGTCTGACGATGAAGTCGATGAGCTGCTTAAGGCTGTTGACACTAGCTCCGGAGAGATTAACTACACGGGTATGTCTGAGCCCACAACGGGTTATATATGTGAAATTGCATCTACTAACTCTCTTCCCAGATCTTGTCCGTACTATCCTCGCCAACTGATACCCCGATATGATTAACGTTCGATATGGAAATGGCTTTGTCTTGAGGGATTGAAATTCGGCGCGTTGGAACCTTCGTCTTGTATGTTTTTTTTATTTATCAAATACACTGTATTATTCTGCTTCGGGGTATCCGCCTTTGGTAGAATGTAGATATAGATCTACATCTGTACCTAAATTGTACATCTAAATAGCCCACTCCCTCCACTCTCTCTCCCCAACCCCCTCACCCCCCAACTTCTCCGTCTCCACAACAGCCCCAGGAAGAAGGTAAACAGCCGGCGGCCGCTCCTCCTGTTCCCCATCTCGTACCCCCACCCCTCGATCGCCAGTAGACGCCCAATGCACCCGATCCAAATAATACCCCACAACAACCTTGCACCGCCCACACCTCAAAAGAATCCTCTTCTCGATCCCGTCTTCCCGTCGGATCACCGTCGCCCGTCGGTCCGGGATTGTAGTGGCGAGGAGGAGCGTCGTGTGGCTAGAGGCATGTCTAGTTTTGCGCGATGGTGTTTCTGTTGTCTTGGCTTCTTCTTCGAGATCCGCTTCCACTTCCCCGTCTGTTGAGTTCTTGCGTTCGAGTGGTAGGATTAGCGCTTTGTCTTTGCCTTCGCCGCTGCGTCGGGGGAGTGTGCTTATGTTCCGTGTTGTTGCTAGCAGGAGATGGTTGCAGAAGCGGCAGTGTTGGGTTTGAATTGGGAGGCGTTGGTCTGTCATTTTGGGAGGTTGGTGGCGTTATGCCGTGGTTAATTATTGATTTCGCACTTTTGAGCTGATAGGAATCGAGAAGCTAGAGCTGGTGCGTACAGCCAGATATCGATTATTATGTCGGTGATCCGAGTTGAAAGCTGGGGTCTTGGTTAGTTTTTTGCGCGGGTTTGGGGTCGGGATTATCTTTCCGCTGGAGGTTAATCAGTAGGCACTTACCGGTGATTGGATGGATGTGTTTAATCTGAGACTCTGTGCTGTCTTGTATGCCAAAGTTCCTAAAATGAGGAAAAAGAGAGCTGTTGAGTTGCGAAGAACTGCAGAATGGCAAGGCGGTGTGCTTATCAGTATATCAGTATAGTATATCAGCCATCTACAAGTTCAAAGCTTGTTGGCTAGTTAACTACAATATAATTAACTAGTTAACTAGTTACATAACTAGTTAGTTAGCTAGTTTAAGCTAGAGGAGTTATTTACATGCCGACCAGCATTCATGAGAACAAAATATGCATTCGTATAACTCTGATATAATTTAATAAAGATATAGTGTATAAAGCCGTTCATAAGCTCCGATAGCTGTAAATGCTGCGTACCACTTTATGCCAGTCCCAGGTCCTTATAGAATGCATCGGTCTGAGGCTCACGACCCAAGAATTCGGTCAGAGTCTTCATCTCATCCTGGCTACCACCCTTCTCCAGAACCTGGTAGCGGTAGCGACGGCCAGAGGCCTTGTTCATGGGATCGCTCTTGAAAACAGTGTAAAACATGTCGGTGGAGTAGACTTGAGAGCTGTAGAACAAAATCATGAGTATTTGAACAATATAGACCCACCATACAGAATCAGCTTATAAACTTACCTCAGGTATCCATAGTATCCGGCGTCGTAACCTCCGATCAAATGTCCGAAGGTCGCCTCGCCATGACCCCACTCGCTGCCAGCGCCCTGAACTTCTGGTCCGTCCATCTGGGTAATCTCCTGGCGGAGTCGGTTGTATGTCGCAGACAGAGGAAGAGCCTCAATGTCGGCGTGGGTCTTGGGCTCGTGCACGGTCATGTCGAAGATGCCGAAGTGCAGTTGGCGCAGGTTGAATAGGGAGTCGTTGACGTGCTTGGTGCGGATCAGGTTCTCAATCACATCATCGGGGATGCGCTCTGACGGCTGGCTGGCGGTCTTGCTCTGCTGGGCCTCCTGCCAGCTAGCAAGGTACTCTGGGGAGAGGGTTGAGTAGTGTCGGCTGAGAGAGCGCAGCTGTGAGGGTTTCCAGCACCAGTTCTCCAACATCTGGCTGGGTGCCTCGACAAAGTCCCGCACTGTGCTGGTTCCGTGGAAGCGGGAGTAGATGGTTCGAGACACGAGGTCGTGGATTCCGTGGCCCAGTTCGTGGAAGAGGGTCACAACCTCGTCGTGCTTGAGCAGACTGGGCTTCTTAGGTTGGGGCTTGGTGAAGTTGCACACCAATGCGGTGGCAGGGAATCGGCGGTTACCATCCTTATCAACGAAGCCCGGCTGCAGGTTGAAGTTGGCTGCATGGCCATACTTGCCCTCGCGAGGGAACAGGTCCAAGTACAGGTATCCAACGAACCCACTACCCTCGCCCTCATCGTTCCACACTGTGAACACTTGGACATCCTCGTGCCAGACGATATCATTGCCCTGGCCAGTCGGGGCAATGGCCGCCCGATCCTCACCAATGATCTCAACAAACTCCAGACCGAAAAGCTCCTCGAAAATCTTCAGCATACCATCAATGGATGTCTGCAAGGGGAACCACTCAGCAATAAGCTGTTGATCCAGCGAGTAGTCCTTTTCGAGCATGAGACGGTCATAGAACCGGTGGTCCCACAGGTAGTAGCGGCCATCGGCCTTGGGGTCCGTGGCGTTCTTCAGATCCAGCAACTTCTGTGTCTCCTTCTTACCGCCAGCGGTCAGTCTGTCCCGAAGATCACCCAAGAACTTGTTAACGGTCTCTGGGGTCTTGGCCATCTTATCCTCGATACGGAAGGCAGCGTGGTTGGGGTAGCCGATCAGACGGGCCGCCTCATCACGAAGCAGGATGGATTCCCGGAAAAGTGGCACGTTCTGGTTGCACTTGTTCTCGTTGGCAATCATGACTTGCCGGCGGGTCTCGGGGTCGCTGGCGTATTTCATGGTGGGGAAGAGGTCAGGGTACTTGAACGACAGCCAGAGCTTGCCGGCGTTCTCGCCCTCGCCCTTCTTGAGGCCGTCTAGAACGTCCTTAGGCACACCAGCCAGCTGCTCGTGGGTAAACCAAATGCCACCGTTCTCCTCGTTCAAGTTCTTCTGGAATTCAATGCTCAGCTGACTCAGTCGCTTCTTGATCTCCTTGAAGCGGAGTCGCTGAGGGCCAGCGGGCAAGCCAAGTCCATTGCGCACAAAGTCCTTGTGTTCCTTCTCCAACAGACGGCGTGACTCCGGATCGAGAGACTCGTTGCGGCGCAGTACGGCGTCGACCAGACCGAAGACATCCTCACGCATGACCGCCTCAATAAAGAACTCATCCATCAGCTCTTCAGCCTTGGAAGAGGCATCCCGCAGCTTCGAGTCGGTTGACACAGCTTGGTAGAAGCCAAGTATGTGTGACTCTAGTCCCATCTGGTTGTCATCTTGGGCAAGGGGACGGATAACGTTGGCAAAGGTTGCGGCTTCGGGTTTGATCTCCGCCACCACCTTGTCCTGGATGGCACGCGAGCTCTTGATCAAGCGCTCGGCATCAGCGGTCAGTGACTGCGGGGTTGCGGTAAAGATAGGCGGGGCCTGGGGTGGCTTTCGGAGGTGAGCGGGGGCCATGCTGGAGGTCGTCAATAGTCGTGTTGGTACGTTAGTACGTAAGTGGCCCAGCACAGATGAGAGGCGGGCGGGGAGACGGAGGAAGGGCGCCACGATGATGGCTAAGAGGAGAATAAGGAGATGGAAACGAGCGGTGAAAGCAATGATGGGCGGGGATTGGATGCGGTGTAAAGTGGGAGGAGATATGGAACTTGTCAGGTGATCTGAAGCTGATGAGCTGATGATGATTGCGGCCCTGGGACCGATATCTACACTCTCTTGGCGTTTGTTTTCTGCAACGTCTTTACATATATGGAGTACTTCTATCTGACTACTGGTGTTATATAGATGTTTAAAGACAATGTCATAAATTACTGACCTATAGGTGCCTGCTTACAGTTGGCCGTAATGAGTAAAAAGTTGATAGAAACCACATCTTGCTATATCCTTTACCTACATCTACTATTCTGATAACCAACCACAGTCGCATAGGAACCCGGATAATACTTCTGCCGAAAGGGAATTACAGGTTATATTGAAACTATAAAGCTAAGAAAACGAATGAACACTTGGACAAATCAAGATACAATTACTGGATGCGCCATGGCATTCATGTTCCTTAAGCAGACCAAATTTGATATTGTCGCTACACGGTTCATGCGGGGTTTTGCTTTATACATATTCATCTGCAGAGTGAACGTGGTTTCTGTCAATCAACGTAACATGTGCTTCTTTCGGTTTTCACTGCTGACATTGCAATTCTTCCTTCAGCCACTTAGCGCAATCGATTCTCCGATCAAGGCTCTTTATCAAAGTCACAAATCTCAACCAATTGTATTCCCTGAATTGAAGAAAGCCCTCGGATTCCCAAGTCAGTTTTGAAAAATCCACACGGAGTTCTGGACAAGAGGTCGTCATCGAAAACAAGACGCAGATGTCTGAGTCTTTTGAACTGCTTCATTAGCTGGACACATCTCAAAACGTGAAGAGTGGGTAAGCGCAAGTCAATATCTTCAGGGCTCGGCCTGAACTCCGAGTCGCTACTGCTGAGCCAAAAGAGCTCCAATGATTCAACGTTATTGCGGCCTATTTCACTGATCGAGATTGCAAATTTGATGAAACTATCTATATCGTCCCAATGGAAACCAATCATTCGATACGCGAATGGCAGTGCATCTTGACGCATCTGTTTGTTGACCAGCAGAGAGTGGATGTTCTGGCTCAACGGGAAATAAAAGCCACTCAAATCGCCAATCGATCCAGGAAACACGTGGGCGAGAAATGCAGACGGGTCTCTTTCTTCCCATTCTTGCTTTGGGATCGCGAGATCAAGAATATCTAATCGGAGTTCGTGAGGAAGGCTCATCGCATTTCCATAGCCCGTATCAATGGGATTATTTTCTAGCTGCAGGTTTGTTGAGCCGATAATACCTGGAGTCACCATTACCTTGGTCATTAATTTGACTTTAGACGCCTCCATCTCAGTCAATATGAGGGGAAAGACCAATCCAAATGAGAAGTGGACGTCTAATGAGAACACAAAATATCCAAAACCAGCCCGACGGTTTAGTTTGATAGTGGCTTCGTCGCTGGTAAGCGACTATACTCGAGTCAGGATGAGGACCATGATTCGGCGAAACTATTATCCGAATCCAGGCCGAGAGACCAAGGAGTACCTCTCACACCACCTAATACCGGTTTTTGTTGTGGTAAGGCTCTATTGTATTGCTGACTTGCAATAATGGCTAAACGAAGGCTCCATGTTACGCTGCTTGAGATGGAAAAAGAGTTGGGATTCCAGGTTGAAGTCTCAAGTGATGATATCTACGAACGGATTGAAAAGGAGCTGCTGGAACATCGAAGAAGTAAATGCAAAGAGCCTCACATAGTCCCTGACTCTTTGCTTCCAAGGTTGGGCGTGACTCATGTAAGTCCCATTCGCTTCAGCCCACCTTTACTATGTTTTGTGTCAACTCATAATTCAACACAAACATGAGGCCAATTTTATTCTCTAGCAGTCATGACCCTTTGAACCACATTACCCAATTGAGGAACTCACAGAAGCTGTCTATGACTACAGGGCATGAAGCTAATCAACTGACAACTAGCTCCGTCCACAACAACAGGTTCTCTCCAGTGCGTCTCTACCCTGCCACCGCTGCGGGATCGTAGACAATCTACAGTTCTCCGCTACGGAGTAGTAGACTAGGTAATAGACTAGGTAACTAGTTAGTTAGTAAATCAGGCATCCAACAATAGACATGTTGATAGGTGCCCGGAAGACCCCGGTATGTTGTACTCCCGTGTACGAAGGATTGACATGTGAAAGGGACCAAGCGCCCCGCACTTTGCCCAAGACGCATTTTCTTCAGCTCTCGAACTTAGACAGCTCCCAACCTCAAGTCTACAATCTAACAATCTAGGAAGATTCCAAGTCCAAATAAATACATTCATTTAAGGATGAAAATTCGTTTCTAATTCATGATTATCTATGAAGTGCGTCACAGGTCGCTTTTGATCAAACAGGAAACAGATGGGGAAAAAAACACGCCAACTCCAAGCAACCCAAAAATGCAAAAAAAAGAGATGTCATCAAGTTCAGTTTAAGCTGCATCTGCAGTGGGGATCGGCTCGGGCATCTTAGTGACCTGCTGACCGGCCCGGATAATCCGCTGGCCTGTCTCATCACGCACATACTCGGAGTTCTCCTTTTGAGCACGCTTCCAGATCTCAACCTCACCACCGCCGCGGATGACTCCGACACGCATGGTGGAAAGCAAGTTGTGAGCACCGTTGGAGTGGTAGTAAACACCACCGTTGAACATGGCCGTCGCATCCTTGCCAAGGCCAGACTTGATCATCGCCTTGCCACCAGGGTGGTCCTTGATGAAGTCGGTCACGTCGTGAACAACACCGGCAATGGAAATTAGGCCACGGCCATTCTTGGTCTGCTCGACATAGTCATCCCACTCCATAACGGGAAGCTGGTCGAGGGGAGTACCCCAGTCGAGCTTGGCGCGCTTCTGGTCGATCTTCTTCTGCAGCTGCTGGACGCGGCCCTTTTCGATCTCGTTGGAGCGGAACTGCTTCAAGTCGTAGGCGAGGCCGAGCTGCTTGCAGGTCCAGATGGTCCACTTGGTGGGGTCGTACTGGTGCCACTCAATGGCGTTACGGTAGTCGGAGGGGAACTCGTGGTGGAAGTTGTGGTATCCCTCACCGAGGGTGACCAGGGCGGTGATGATGTGATCACGGGGAGAGTTGCGGTCGTCGAAGGGCTGATCGCCGAGCCAGTGGGCTAGAGAGTTGACGCAGAAGGTAGCCTGTTGCACGAAGAAGATGCGCAGAATACCGGCGTACACAAATCCGCCGTACCAGTCACCCCAGCCGAGACCAGAGACCAGCATAGGGACAGCGAGGCCCATCGTGAGCACGACCTTGATGTAGTTGCGGTGCTGCCAGACAACAACGGGGTCTTCGTTCAGATCGGTGATGTCAGTGCGACCAATTCGCTTGGGGTTCTGCTTCATGACCATCCATCCCAGGTGTGAGTACAGCAAACCCTTACGAACCGAGTAAGGGTCCTTGTCGGTGTCGGTGTAACGGTGGTGAGCACGGTGGTCACGAGCCCACCAGCGGATGGAGCCCTCGACAGCACCGCCGCCGACCAGAGCGAGCCAGATACGCAGAGGCAAAGTGGCGGAATAAGAACAGTGGGCCCAGAGGCGATGGTATCCTGAAAATGGAGTCAGCTCGCGTTCTTGGGTGTTCAGTTCTCAATTCTGAAGTACTTACCAGCCGTGATTCCCAGTCCAGTGAAGAAGTAGTAGATGACTGCCCAGATGGCGGTCTTCAGCTGCAGGGGTACCCAGAAAGCCTGGGCACAACCCGCGAGGGGAATTCCGATGATGAAGGTGACGTTGAGCCAGTTGACGTGCTTGTACCAGTTCTGGCGAGTCATCTGAGTATCGGCAATGTGTACCTTCTTGGTGTCAGCCGCCCGAGGGCGTGAAGCATCCGGCTTGGACGACATGATGGGTGTGTTGAAGGTTGGAAGTTCAATCTAGGAGGACCTAAGGGTTTTTTATACTTGGGCCCACTTGCGACCAACGTTGGGGAGCCGGGGCACACTGCCGGGGCACTGATCGCCAACGTATATGGGGAAGATGGGCTAAAAGACGAATCAAATGAAAGCAAAGATTGAACGTCACAAGATCCCGAGGCGAAAAAAGAGACAGAAGAAGAAACTAATTGCCTTATAAGCTTACGCTGGTAGACTTTTGCGCTTCCCTTTTGATCGGGAGTGGCGTGCCTCATCGCTTTCCGGCGAATGTTGGGTCCAGCCAGCCCCAACGCTTTGGTGCCTCAGGCATAAAGTAGCCAATCAGCGAATCAGCGATCGATGGCAAATATGTTTATGTCAGCATCTTTCCCAGCAGAGGAGCCATCTAGGGCTGGCCGGCTTTCACGGAGTGATGTTACTTCCAAGGGTTATATTTTGAACCTCGGGATTTCTAGGGATAAATCTGTGAGGTCCAATCATCTTTCATAAGGAGATCAGCCTTCCTCAGCGTTCCTTACTCCGTACAGGTTACATTTCCAAATACGGTTTTCCCGAGCCCCCCGGCGGGCCCCTTCTCCGAATAATGGCCGGATATCGTCCATATAAACGATATAACTACACCGAAATGTGTGAAGTAACATACTTGAGCAGGATCTTATCGACTCCTGAATTAGATGGTATTCTATCTCTCTGTACGGTTTCTGTACAAAAGAATTGCAATTTCCATTTCTGGCATCTTTCATCTCACAGGCGATGTAAAAATCCAGCTATGATTTAGGTTATTCGGAAAGCGAAGGGCACGTCCAACCGCTCGGAGGAGGCGATGACACTTTCGAGACCGAGACACAGTCCAAATGCACACTGCTGACTGACCTTGCCCGTATCCACAACTTCTTCAAGGACCTTGGACATACGGCCTCGTTGATAGGGGATTGAAAGCCCGGAAATGGGTGTCTTCTTGAGTTCCCTTGATCGAAAGTTTCTGGCGGAGAGCCTCCATGTTGGATGGTTTTGCTAACTCTAAGAATTCCAGCAAATCAAATGCCACTCTTTCGTCCGATTCGCCGCTATCTTCCCTCGGGACCTGGTCGTTCTCCGCCGGCTTGTTCGTTTCGAAAGAGGCAATAATCCTCACAATATACTGGACATCTTGATCAACCTCCCGATTCAAGAACTCCCCAAGACATCGATATTCTGAGTCGTCAGTGGAACCGGCCAATAAATAACCATCGACCAAGCCATACAGGAAGATCAGCCACACAGAAACCATAGCTTTCGGGGCTGGGATAGTTGCAAAATTCCCGGTGTTCTGTCAAGGAGCGTATCGGCTCCATGGGCACCATCTCTCTTTGAGTTTGTCCTCATAAATTCTGCTGTGCAAACTTGAAGCTTTCGGCTTGAGTAGCAACAAGGAGTAAGTTTGGACCTGAAGTCGAGTTCTGCTGTCTTAAGTGTCTCAAATCAGGCGAGAGAAACTGGTGTAAACCACAATACACAACTTCACATAAAAAATCGGGGGAATGGCTTGAATCCGTTCGTGACAATTGGTGACCGACACTTTGCAAATTGCGCCCCCGAATGTGACCTTTGGGCTCTGGAAACTCATATGCGGGGGTCCTGTATGCTTGATTCTACCGTTTGGGTGTGGTCTGAACGATATGGCTGGCCATCTCGAGAAACGTGATGGCACGTCGTATACGTCGTTATTATGACCGCTGGACCAAAAGACCATTATCTCTGATATGCCCAGGTATGCTTCCCTTTCGATTCGAACCCTGAGGGGATCAGCCATGGCTTCATTAGTGTCGATGCTTGAATTAGCATCACAACATTGGAACAATGCGAGATAGAGCGGAATTTCAAAAACTTAGTTCACTCAAATTTCTCTCTTTTCTCTCTTTTGTAACACTTTGTCTTTTCTGTTTCTTTCTATAACGTAGTACAAAAGATCTAGTGCATTCGGATACAACAAAACACTACTTCCCCAACCCGAAAGGATTCAAATACTTCGCCCTAAGTAACGGAGCCAAAGTACATTACTCCACTTACCCTACATGATGCGTGGACGCTACTAGACATCATGCAGCCCTGCTATCGTTATTTCACACAGGTGCATGAGGCTGACTGGTGTTAGCGACTAATGAGCGCTTTTATAACAAACCAGCAGCAACTGCGCGTCCGGTCCGGTAATAAGTTCTATAAAGTGGAAACACGATAGTGCTTACGCAGAATTAAATGGAGCTCTATGTTAGATAAACGCGGTTTCGTCTAACTAGTTCACTACCCGTATCCTCGAGTGTCTATCTAATGCAAAATTAGATAGAATTGGCTAAGAAAATTGGCAATAACGGTACCCTTATTCCCAGACGATCATGGCTTCCCCGGCGAGATTTTGACAAATTACTTCGGGGATCACTGAAGGTTAGGCTTCGTGCACCTTCAGAGTAAGAATCGTAAGAGTCATTTTAACATAAGCCCTGCTTAATCGAGGCCCTAGTTTACAAGGTCAACCCGTACAAAACTAACGGGTTGAAGAAGGAACAGAACAACACTTTCAAGGAACTTCAATTTGTTTGCAATACAACATCTACCATTTGACTTAACACGAGACCAGCATATTAGGGGATTAGCAACATATCTCAGACGGTTCCGAAGGTGTAGGTGGCCAGATTCACGGCAGGGGGCGTCTCAGGAGAGTAGATCACATTGGATCGCTGGCCCCATTGAGGATTGTTGACAGAATCAATCCAGCCCTCGGGTTCAATCGCCAGGCAACCATATTTCTTAACAAATCCGGCAGCTTCCTCATTCTCCGAGTTGCGCTCGACCTGAGAAGGCTTCACAGGGATTGTTCCATCCATGTTCAGACAAGTGAAAAACTGTAAAGCAGGCTGGTTCGTGGCAACTTCCATGCTAACTCCCGTGGCACCGGAGTGCAATCGGAGAGCAGGAACAAGTGAATCGTGGGCCGAGTACGTTGGGTCGCGGTCAACAATGAAGCAATTGTCATATCCCACGTCACTGCCAACCAGACCTTGAGTATATTCGATATCACGGCCGATGATTTTGCCGGTAGTAAAGTCCATGGATTGGTGATCGGTGCCATCAACGGTAGATATAGCGCCGTTGGGGACTTGAAGACTGTCCGTGGCGATGAATCGTTCGGATAGAGGCAGTTGCAGCCATGTATCATTGAGTACAGTCGGGGCCTTGAACCCATTTAGGTTCCAGTAGATATGATTAGAGAGCATGATCGGAGTGGAGTGAGTGAGAGCCTGCGAAACCAACTTGGTCATCAGCCGGGGACGGCCCTCCGGGTTCCCTGCTGTGACCTCGGTGTCGACACTATATGTAGCCTGCGTAATGACATCGCCTGGGAAGCCTTGGAATGCGGCGTCGTAGAGCTGGAAGGTAACGGAGGAAGGTGTGGATGCCAGCACAGTCCAGTTCCGCTGATCATAGCCAATGTCTCCACCATGCAGCGTATACAAGCCTTTTTGATTCTTAGGAATGTGGTACTCGGTTCCATCTAGGGAGAAAGTGCCATTTTTGATACGGTTGGCAACCCGACCAAGGACAGCTCCGAAATAGGTATGACTGGTCTGGGTGTCTTCCAGATACTGACGTGGATCGTCGTAGCCGACCACAATGTCCTGCACATTGCTATTCCTGTCTGGGACGACCAGCGAGATCAATCGTGCCCCATATGGAATGAACTTGGCCGTGATATTGTCGGCGGAGATTGTAAAGACCTTAAAGGGATCCACAGAGGATGCAGTGGGATATGACTGACTGAGAGCGACCGGAACAAAAAGACATGTTGCAATGTACTGCTTAAGGTACATTGTTGTGTTATTTGATGGAAGAATGTTCAACAGGAATGGTACATGTATACGAAAGTAAATGGAAGAAAGGATTTAGCACGAAAGGCGAAGGAACTCCCTTTCGATGCTTTTAAATCAAGTAAATCAACCGACCCACCTTCTTGCGGTGTACAATATAATATATACGGAGTACAACATAGAAAGCCGCTCTCGGCATGTCGGAAACGGAAGAGAAAGGATCAGAGACACGTTGTCGGCATCCCGAGGGATTCA